>JAOXJP010121613.1:0-13839 GCA_025762735.1 Platanus orientalis | reverse complement strand
ACTTTTTGGTACTGATGCATCAGCCCCTCTGGTGCCGTTTTCACGGTTCTCACTAGATTCGTTCTCACATAATCCAAGCCCCTCTAGATTGGGTTTTTGTTCATTCGAATTTCTGTCCAGTTTTGCATCAAGAATTGATTTCCCAAGTTGTCTTCATTTAAACTCTAAATAAGCCTAACCCTAGTGACTTAGTTCAGTCTTATTTCAAATTTGTCGTGGGCCCATAACCCGCAAGAGCTTATTGGTCTTCCAAATTGTCCTGCATCAATTGACTTTGATTAAATCGATGTTGGCATCCATTCTCAATTATTATTATTATTTCTCTCTTCACAATCCCTGTGTCAGTGGCCAACAAAATTCAGATTACTTTTAGGAAGTTCTTGTGTAATGACTCTCCCGAGTGTTATCATTATCATCTTGTGGATTGGAATACTATTTGTAGGCCGGTTTGTAGCGCGATGGGCTTGGGATCAGAAAGCTAAGGAGTCATAATTGGGCGTTCTTGGCAATGGTTTTGGCAGTTTGTGGTTGATAGGGATAGTTTGTGGCTTAGGGTGGTGGTGGCTAGATTTGGTGAGCATTCGTTTTGGGAGTCTAAAGAGGTGCGTGTGAGGCATGGGTGTGGTATTTGGAAGTCTATTATGCAGGTGAAAGAGTATTTTTGAAAATTTATTTGGTTTAAGTTGAGGTCAAGTTTGGAGATTAAATTTTGGGAGGATCTTTGGGTGGGGGACTCCCCCCCCTCCCCTTAAAGAGGTGTTTAGGAACTAGTTTTCTTTGGTTGTAGATAAGCAGACAGCTATGATGAATTCCTATGAGTTTAGGGGGAGTGTTTCGGTTTTAAGGATTAAGAGAATCTTTTTTTTTAATTTGGAGTTGGGGGAAAAGTTTAGGTTGCTGAGGTTGTTGGAGGACTTGGGCCGGATCTAAATAAGTGTGACCAGTGAGAGTGGGATATCAATAGGAAGGGCATCTTCACTTCCAAATCTCTATTCATTGAGTTGATGAATTTGAAGATTGTCCCTTTTCCCCATAGAGACATTTGGATTCCGAGCATCCCCTCAAGAGTTTTCTTGAGGAATGTATATTTGGATAAAATTCTTACAGCCAGTTAGTCACTTGCACAGTAGAGGTTGAAACTTGGCTAATAGATGTGTTATGTGTATGAAGGAGGAGGAATTGGTAAACCACTTCTTTGTCCATTACTCTATGGCAAATAAGGTTTGGGGTTTTTTTCTCTCTCACCTCCAATTCTCTTGGTCCTTCCCGGACCAATTCTAGGAGTTGATTCTGGGTTGGTGGATTAAATATTTAGATGAATCTCCCTATATCATTTGGCATGCCTTGCCAATGGCCATTTGTTGGGGTATGTGGAAGGAAAGGAATAATAGAATCTATGAGGGAAAATAGAGTCAAGCAGAGCTTGTGACTTGTATTTACAAGTTTCTTTTTGATTGGGTGTCCATTAAGGCTGATTTTGACGGGATTGAGTACTATTCTGTTTGGTGTGAGGATATGTAATTTTTGTGGCTTTCTTGTTTTTTCTTTTTCTCTGTCATCTGCTGAGTTTTTTTTTTTTTTTTTCTTCCTTTTCTTGAATAAAGTTCCCTTTTATCTACAAAAAAACAAAGGTGGAAAATTTTGTGGGGGGAAGCATGAAATCTTTCTTTTGGAGTGGATTGGTAGCATGTTTATCAAAGTCTTGCTGTGTCAGCTATGTCTGCTTTGGTCTGGTGTTGGTAGAGTGGATCAGGCTCAGATTGATGCTGATCCATGCCAAATCCAACCATTGTCATCCCCAGGAACAGGGGTGCCATTCTATATGGTTGGAAGGGTTTTTCTTGCACTAGTTTGAAGAACAATTAGATGGGCAACAAAATGTTAGAATCTGAAGCCTCTGGCTAATTTGAAACAAAAATATATTTTTTATTCAAGTTAGACAAAGACAGATCTCATGCCTTTTCCTTAATAAAAAACTCTAGTGAACATCAGAGTTGTGACACTATTGACCATCCACTTAATTATATTAGTGAGGGTGGGTGATCATTAAATGCAGAAGGCTTAGTCAACCACTAATCACTTTGAATATATTTTGGATTCTTCCTTATAAATTATTAAACAAAAAGCTTGTGCATATAGATTTCTTTCAATATTACCATTCAATCACCTTTAATACTTGCAAACATATTAGATTATCATCGATTATTGTTATTATTGCCTTAGGTTTTGTCCTTGATTATTGAAACTTCAACAAGTAATTGTAAAATTCAGGCCATTTGGAGAGCATACTGACCTTAAAGTAGGTGGAGAGCTTTCAGATATCATCATGAGCAAGGTTTGTTGATACCCCTTCCTCTTTAAACATGTACTCAGCTTACATCATTTCACGGTTTGTGCTGGTTCTACCTTATGATACTACATGGTTCCACACAAATTGTACATATTTTCAGTAGTACCTAGCCTATGTTAAACAACTATTTCAATATCTATAATAAAAAACTTGATTGGACTTTTCATTCTTTTTTTTTAATATCTGATGGATAGACCTTTATATCCTAGGTTGTTGCTTATTTATTGGTCTGATTTTTGGTTGAGTAGTCAAATTTTTGGTTTGGTGGACCTTCTAGATGGGAACACAAATTGGATATTTTAATTAAGTAGAAATCCCCGTGTATGTCAGATAGTAGTGCTCTGTTACATACATGTGCACCTTATTTACCTTACTGCATTTGACAGATCTGTCGTTCACTTTTTAGGAATCATCATATTTTGGAAAAAAATTAGGTGAGAACGAATCTTGTGAGAACTGTGAAAACGGCATCAGGGTGCAGACACATCAGCACCAAAAAGTGATAAGTACCCCCTAAAAAGTGAATCACTTTTGGTACTGATGCGTTAGCCCCTCTGGTGCCATTTGCACAGTTCTCACAAGATTCGTTTGCACATAATCCGAGCCCTCATATTTTATTTCAAGTGTAAGGGCAGGGTTTTTTTTCTCCAAAACATAGAAAAGTATAGGGTGTTGAAATAGCAGTTCACTATATCTATGTATGCATGCATGTATATATGTATGTTGGTGTATGTATGTATTATGCATGAATGTAGGGGTATATTGGTGTATACATGTATTATGCATCAATGAAATAAGGTTTCAATTTCGGGGTATTTCCTAATTTCAGCATTTCTCAATTGCAAACAATTTGGACAATCATTAGTCAAAATTTCAAATATTTCAATGAAATTTCAGGATTTTGTGATTTCTTTACGTCTATTTCAATATTAAATTTTATACCTGGGTTTAAAGAAACATGATATTTTAAGGATTAACAAAACCAAATTTCTTTTGGTGATTCTTCTTTGTTTGCCTTGGTAGTCTTCACCACCCTACTATTCGGTTTCTCCTCCAATCCGTGCTAGCAACCCTCTTATTCAGGATGCCCGGTTTCGCGAGCAGAGGATCTTGCAGAGCCCCGTTCTTGGTGTCTGGATTGAAGGAATGGAAACTGTTGTTGATCGAAGGATGCAAAGCATCCTGACAATGGCCTGATACATTTTTGCCACCCATTCTCCATTGTGTGTGTGAGACAGGTTTATACAACTCCAGACTGCAGGTCGATGTGTGTACAGGGTTTCATTAAGAAGTGTCTTTCATTTCACCAGGTGTGAATTGTTTGGATTTTGAATTACTTGTAAATATACTTTGGATCTGGGTGTGGCTGATGGCAGGCTCTAATATGTAACTTGTTTCTCAAACATTGAGTGTTGGTGAATATAAATTATGGATTTTGTTAAATAAATAAATGTATCAGTGTAAGATTTGGTTATTCAATTTTCTAGCTATATTTGATTTCGAGGTTTTGTTGAATGAGAAATGATAGTATTTATCCAAAAAAAAAAAAAGAAAAAAAAAAGAATGAGAAATGATAGGGACTCGTTTTTGCAGTTGCTTTAGCACCAGCTGCCATTTGTTGTTGACATGTTGCTATTGGGGAGTGCTTTGATAATATTTTATTTTTAAAGTTCGTTTAAATTTACCAAAACAAACTTTCGTGGCTGCATGTTAGCACCACATGGAGGTTGAAGTGTTGGAACTGCAAACTTGTCTTATTCTCTTAGTTTGAGATTCAATGAGGACCTCTGCAAATATGGACTTGCAAATTAGATTCAAACACAAGTTGTGTTTGAGTGAACCGTCAGTTTTGAACAGAATAGGAAGTGAAAGGTGAATTGAGTAGACAGCCAACAAAGGGCCTACACTTTGCTTAGAATACTGGAAGCCTTCATCTTGAAATCTGCAATCTTTCTACTGATAAAACAGATTTTTTTTTAACCCTTTGAACTTGTAAACTAATCACATCATTCAACCTCTACAACAAATCCCAACCGAATGGATCAAACCTCAATTACAGAAATTTTCTCTTGGCAAAATTCACGGAAATCTTTGGACCATCAGGAAGCTGATTTTTTTTTTTCTTTCTGGTAGAAGCCCTGTCATCTAAGTAAAAGAAAGCAGCAAAGTAATCAGAAAACTGCCGAGAAGCAAATTCCAAGAATCCCCGAAGAGGTATACAGGTTTCAGTTGGTATGAGAGAAGCCTCAAAGACATGGCTTCTGGGCCTTGACTCTTGAGGTGGATTGGTATATTACTTTGGGAGATATTAAATAGTATTTGGATGAAGCTAGCGATTTTCAAGGAGAAGTGCTTTCTTTATTTTTTATGCTTAAGATTACTAGAGAGACAGAACAAGAGAAAATGAGATGCGAGTTAAGGTGGTTATGGAAGCAAGACAGCATTCATGGTGAACCAATTTGTAATGTCTTTCTCAAATATACTACATATTTTGAAAGTAAGGGAATCTAATTTGTAATGTTTATCTTTTCTTAACTATATAACTAGTTTTGACAGAGTTTATAAAATGTAAACAAAGTTTTAGGAAGATTCAATGCCCTATTATAGCTATAAGATTTTTCATTTTTTATTTAATTTTTTGAGAATAATGCCCTTATACATGAAACACAAATAACAAAAATGGTGTTACGTCCCCTTGTGTGGATGATGGGAAAATATAAATCAGTTTGCCACAAAACCAGCAAAACGGAATATGAACCTTTGGTAAATATATCAATGAGCTAATGTTATTGTTTTTGAAAGAGTGAAGAAAATCCACTACCAAAAAGGGATAGAAGATCTCAATATGTTTGGTCAGCACATGGGACACGGGGTTGTCTGCCGGACGTATAGCCCTATTTGTTAAAATAGTGATGAAATGGTCGTAACGGAGTAACACCAATGTTATAAAGAATGTAGAAGACCCAAAAATGATACGATCTGGCAACAAGAGTGTTAGTTTTAATGATCAATTAATAACAACAATTTAGTTTGATTAGCTCATAAATCAATTTTTTTGAATTATCATTATGCTTGCATAATCAATTTGCAAGACTTATGGTCCATCCTGAATTTACATTTAGCAAGAATTCACTTTAGTCGTGCACTGGTCAGTCGTGGATACCAACACAGTCGTGCAATTCATAGACTTGTTAGTTGCATACACCAGTTCAGTCACGGACTAGTTTAGTCACACACTAGAACAGTTGTGAGTTGGAAATTTACAAGTTATCTTCAACCTTTGAACCTAAACCATTTCATCCAAAGCTAGGTGTTGTTATCACGTTTTTTGAAGGTAGTCGAGGCCTCCCATCGCTATGCAAAAGATAATAATCAAGCTAACTTCTCGATACAATCTAGCATGGGTACAACCCTTATCTCTTTACGAGCTTGTATGGTCCTGCAGAGACGAACAAACTTCATAAATTACTCAAGCTCATATTTAAAGTCGAATTAAAAAAAAAAAAAAAAAAACTCATTAGTTTAGAATTTCATCTGTTTTTCCAAAAAATCTGACAGCATAATGCTTTTGCGAGTTCATATAAATAAACAAGTAATCATCTCGAGAAGATCAAGGTAATCTCTCGCATACGAGAGCATCGATCTTCAAGAGGAAGCTCACCCACGGTTGCACTTGATCTCTCACAAGTGAGAGTGCCAACCATGGAGAGACTTCTTGAACTAGACAATTGGTGTCCTAAAGAGATTGGTAACCGATTCAAGAACGTTGAAGTATGTTGAGATTGAGCTACTGGTTTTCCTACGCAACAAGATGAAGAGGAAGACAACGGAGCTTGTTGATCCTTGATAGTCACCTGTCCGTTGGAGTCCACAGACTTTGGCGTTCTCCCAACGGAGGTGTATCGCCTCCTACTTCTCTCTTCTTCTTTTCTGTGGTTCATAGTGGAGATTTCATCAGTCAACCACTCTTCGTTTCTCACTCACATCTCTTTTATAGAGAAAGACTCAGTCGTGGCTCCTAGAGAGCCTTAGCTCTCTCTCTCTCTCTCTCTCTCTCTCTCTCTCTTCAGGCTTGTGTTGAAATATTTTAACAATATGAAGGCGGGCCTGTGAAAGCCTAGAAGGAAGAAACCTGCTATTGTCTACCCTGCATATTGTCAGCCTGCATCTCACCCTTTTAAGCTCCTAAACCCCCATTAATCCCAAACCCACCTGCATGCCAAAATAAACCATCAAAAACCTAGTCACCCAGTTTTTCCCACCAGCGTTTCATATGCTGAAAGGTTAACTAGTCTTGAGCAACATAGGGCTGTGCGAATGGGTAAGAGCAGGGAATGAACTCTCTCTCCCTCCATCTGTTTCTCTATATATATGGGATGTGGGTGAAAGCAAAAGAATGTTGAAGTGAGGTGAACGTAGATGAGAGAAGCTTAGTTGCTTACTGCTGTAGAAATTTTGAAGAAGGGAGAGTCGAGAGAGTGCCGTGCTATGCCAGAGACTCATCTTCGAAGGAAGGAGATCCTATAGTTGCTCCTTCAACCAGTGGACTTTACTGGTCCCACTCTCACTTATTCCATCTTCTCTCACTCACCATCACTTTCATCTCTCGTGACTGTTGAGAACTTGGCGATAGCCTTGAGATCTCTGGTCACACACTCCTCTAGAAAACACCTTCTCTTTCAAGAGAAGCAGCTTCTCTATGAGTTGAGTTGTCTCGACATTTGATGTTGTGAAAAATCACATGTCTTAACCAAAAATATATTTCCTTGGACATAAATGAGAATGTTATGCTGCCAAAGTTTTGACAAATCTAAATATATTGTGACACCGGGCTTTAAGTAATAACAAAGGTTTGTTCGTCTCTACCGGAGAGTGTGACTCCATTGAGAGACAAAGGTTTTATCCAAGTGAGATTGTATCCCCGAGTTAGCTTGGCCAAATCCTTGCACAATATTAGGAGGCCTCAACTATCTTCAAGAAATACGAAAACGACACTTTCTCAGTCTTGGATGAATCGGTGGTAAAACATATAAGAAGAAAACTCAAAATTTGAATTTATGTTTGATACTCACGAATGAACACGTGTGATACTCGCAAATCAACTTATATGATACTCATGAATGAACTCAAACCGAAGCTCGTGAATGTTCACAGACTGAAGCTTGTGAATGAACCAGTTTTACTGTGTGCGAATGAACAATTTTAGGCACAATTGAAGTGTGCGCGATTGTTCATGTATTTGTGTGATTGACCCAAAATAGCATTTGAAGCTCTTCCTATTTGAGTTATCGTCCCGAAAATCAACATCTTGACCTTGACATCTCATTGCTGCCCAGGCTGCCCCTTCATGTCAACAGTCCAGCCTTTGTCAAGGAATGTTCTACAAGGTAAGATACTGAAACACTGCAGCAAACAGGCTTGCAGATCAGCAGCTTTTGACCAGCTGATTGGTCTCCACACAAATGAGACGAGAGGCAGCTGCCCAGCAGGAGCCGTGAATGGCATTTGCGACTTTTAGTTGCGAGTCTCAGTCGCTGCCCTGGGATCATTATTTTAAAATATTTCAACAAAGAGCTTTATATTTAGCTTAAGTACTCTACTTATTGATTGATGCTGATTCTCTGCGCTCCAACCAACCAGTTTGAGGTCAACAAATACGCCATGAGTAGTGATAGAGTGCCTGCTTTCGCCCCCAAGGCAGAGAATAGAAGTAGCACCACAAATTCCCTTGAGACGAGGTAGAATATGCTTAATAGCCTAAAAATGAACTAACGGGGAGCATGGATACAAAAATTAACATACCTGTTAAACAACATAGGTAATGTTGGACATGCAAGCGTGAGGTATTGGAGCGTATCTTCATTGCTATGATGCATTGCAGTGTTAGGCAGGAGTGTGCCAAAGGAGTGGAGCAGGGCTTACCAGCATATTCGTGTGCTACGACAGTACCAATTCATATTGAACTTGTTTCAAAGACAAAACAGTTGGGGACTCAGAAGCTTCTGTCATAAAATAAAATTTAACTAGAATGGAAATTCTAAGAATCTCTAAGAACCATTTATTTTGGTGACGAAGCTGGAAACAAGAAATTTGAGTACAAAACTACAAGGACTTCCAAGATGGTTGTCAGAAACCAATTCTGGATCAGGTGCAAGAGGTTGCTGATGCAATTTGTTTAGCGGGAGTGCCATTGCCCGCATTTGCCAAGTCAGCATGATAATCTCCATGTTGCCCTTATTTTGGAGAGATTATAAGATCAAACTGATGTGCAAGAGGGAAGACAGGTCTATGGACTTGCTGAAACATAATCTTTGAGTTGCGAAGATGTCCAAATACTGGGGCAAGAAAAAAGGAGCTTATTGAGAACTGAGAAGGCTCATATTGTTAAAGCCAAACTCAACGGCTAAAAGTCCAACCAAAAGAAATGGTTTAAGAAGAACACAAAGGATGAAAAGAAACCTTTTTAATAAAGTAAAAGTGAATTCAACTGCTACAATTGCAAAAAGTTGGGTCACATGACTCATGTCTGTCGTAGTGAGAAATCTAACAATACAAAGAACAATGGAAACAGAGTAGACAAGATGAGAATATAACAGTCGTCATTATTGAAGCCAACGTTGTTGGAGGTGAAGCAGATTGGCAGGTGAACATTGGCACAACGAGTCACATTTGTAGCGATTGGAATTTATTTGTTTCCAACCAAACGGTAAGGGAGGAATGAATATATTCATAGGGAACTCCAAAGTAGTCGGCAAAGGAGAAGTAACGCTGAAGTTCATTTATGAAAAGTCTGGATATCTCTAGAAAGTCCTATATATCCCAAATATTAAGAAGAATCTCATCTTAAAGTCTCTATTAAATAAGCATGGACTCAAGATGATATTCATATTAGGCAAATTTATACCAATCAAGAATGATGTGTTTGTAGGCAAAGGTTTCTCCACTTTGAAGAGTTCATATTGAATATTAATACCTATTGATCTTCTTATGCATCTAAGTTAAGTAATCTATGACATGATAGATTATGACATATTAGTTACAAAAAATTTAAGCAGATGGAAAAAATTGGAATTAATTGATAATTTCAAGAATTTATCAAATGATAAATGCATCATGTGTAGCAAATGTAAATTTATATATAGTTCCTTTAAAAGTGTCGAAAAATCGTCAAATGTTCTAGATCTAGTACACAGTGACATTTGCTATATAACTAACACCTTGTCAAGATGAGGAAAGAGGTTTCATAAGCTTTATTGATGATGCGTAAAAAAAACTCATATACGTATTTGATAAGTGTTAATGTATGTCAATCCCATGAGCATGTGTTGGACATATGGGTAGTGTTAGGAGTTTTGTAAGTGTCCTATGTAAGCTCACACATTTATATCATGAAGCTAAGAAGGACCAAAGGCCAAGGAAGAGCACTGGGAGGAGGCACACCAAGGAAGATATATATCATGCATGCGTATAATTTTGTATGTCTCAAAACAATCCTATACATGATTTAGGGTTCCCAAGAATACCCAAACTTGAATGCCCAAGGACAGCCCGAAGAAAGTAGCCCAAACAAAAGGTTCAGAAAATTTCAGTTGAAACCGATTGCGAACTTTCCAATTGGTTTCGGTATAAATTTTCATATCAGGTTTTGACACCTGAGGCCAAAACCCATAGGTTCAAATTGGTTTCGCTAAGAATTTTGAAAAAAATTTATAGAATCGAAACCGATTATGAAACTCCAAATCGATTTGGGGCCTGATAGGCACTCAAAACCGATTGCGAGTTTCAGAATCGATTTAGAGCCCAAACCGATTGCGAAACCCCAAATCGGTTTGGAGGACATTCTTAGGAAAAAAATTTCACAAAATTTAGGAGGGAATTTTAAAATTTGAATCATATTTTGGTTCATCTAAAGGCTTAAAATGTCTCTTTATTTTCTATATGCCTATCCTAAAGCCATGGATGCTCCTCCCAACTATAAAAGGAAACTTTTTCTTTCTAAGCCTAAGCTCTCAAGGGATTTAGAAGAAGTTTTCAAGGGAATTACCAAAGAGGAAAGAAAATGATTTTTGGGCAAGAAGAAGAGCTTTACAAGCTCTACTCTCTCTATACTTTCATTCAAGCTTCTAAAAGAGAAAAAGAGAGTTGTTGTCTCTCTCTTATGGTCACAAAGGATGGTTCCTTTGCAAGAGAAGAGAGGAGAAATTTCAAGGATGATACTTCTACATCTCCAAGCATACAAACTCCCAACCTAAAAAGTTGAGGTAAAACTTTTGTTTATATTTTGGAGTTTGTTTACATTGTAGCTAGTTTCTGGTTAGCTTTTGTTTGTTGTATCTCTATACCACTACTCTACATGTGAATCCTTAGAAAACCATTCCAAGAGATAAAACTCTTATGAGCCTTATTTATATTTTCCTATTCTAGAAGTTTTTATTGTTGTGTAATTTACTTGCATACTTGCCTTCATTAGAGGCATTCACACACTTCCTTTGCTTTAGTAGAGACCATACATATTAGCATATTTGGCTAGTGAGAGTCATTCTCTACATTGGGACATTGGTTCCCTTACTTGAGATATTTCTCTTCTTGTGCTTCACTTATACTTGCCTATATAGAGGCTTGTTCGGTTGTGTGACTACTTGTTTACTTGCCTTCTCTAGAGGCACCCACACACTCCCTTATGCGGAAGTGGAGACTATTTCATTGGTATATTTGGCTAGTGAGAACCACTTTCTATATTAGGATTTTATTTCCCTTGGTTGACCACATTGATATATTTGGCTAGTTTGAAAGCCATATTATATTGAGACCTTGCTCCCTTACTTAGATCATATTTACCATATGGTTGGAGGCATCATGTGACAAAGAGTAAGTCCTTGACTCGGAGACAACCAAGACCGTGCTTGCCGGAGACACCAAGCACGTAGTTTAAGGTATACACATATACTTATCCTTGTATCAATGATCGGATATGTCGTGTGATGAATTGTAAGACCTTAGCTCGGAGACAATCAAGGTCATGCTTGTCGGAGACACCAAGCACGAGACTTAGAAAGGTTAGCTCAATACCTTGTAATTTTTGTAAAATATTGATTAATAAAATTGAGTAGTTAAAGTTGACGTAGGCCCCGGTGTGACCGAATCACTATAAATTCTTGAGTTGTGGTGTGTGATTGTTCTTTACATTTATATACTTGCAATCATTAGCATTTGAGCACCAAACACATTAAGTGCGTTAAATTAAGCTTGAACATCACTAACTAATTCACCTAATTAAGATTGAGTAAAAGGAATTAAAAAGAATTAAAAATATAATTAAATCCTATTTACCCCCCTCTAGGATTACACACTTAGCAATTTCAATTGGTATCAAAGCTAAGTTGCTTATATAGGGCTTAACATCCCGAGTTAGATCCTATAAAGAAATCCTAGAAAAAAACTATATAACTAGAGAATCTTTAGATGGCCAATGAAGAGTCTAGTATGTCAGTCTATACACCTTCATTTTTCAATGGAAATGATTATTGCTATTGAAAATCTCATATAGAGATTTTCTTAAATGACATGGACTATAGAGTTTAGAGTTTTGTAGTCGATGGCTACACCAAACCCTTCACTTCCAAAAGTGAGTGGGGAAGATCCGAAATGGAGGCTTATAGTGCAAATCTCAAGGCACTAAATGCCATCCGCCAAACCCTTAGTTTAGATGAACTTTATAGGATTGATGCATTGAGAACTGCCAAAGTAGCATGAGATCTTATTGAGAAGACCCATGAGAGTGTCTCAATTTCATCAAGAGATGAAATATTGCTCAGTGAGGAAAGCACCTCACTTGGGTCCAAAGTTCTTGTGACCTTTGGTACTCCTAAGGATTCACATGATGAAAGTGAATTTAAAAGTGGTGAAGAAGAAGGTGAGGTTGAGGAGGACATCCAAGAAACCTTTAACAAACTCTATGAGGAAAACATAGAGTTAGACAAGACCATCAAGTCCTTAAAAAAGGAAAACACAATCCTAACTCAAGAAAATGAATATTTAAAAGGGTTAGAAATAGAGCTAAAAGGAAAAATGCATTCCTTAGAAGTAAACATTTATGAGATTGATGAAGATTAATCTAGATGTCTAATTGGAAAGGATGAGTTACTTAAAATAAATTATAATATCTCAAATGACAATGAAGAACTAAAGAAAAGAATAGAAGAATTAGAATTGAGGTCTTTTTCTTTCAACCTAGGAGAAGAGCATCAAAGCTTAAAAGAAAATATAAACCTCCTAAAAAAGAAACTAAGTGAAGCAAAAACATTCATCAAACTAGAAAAAATTAATAAGAAAATTGAAAATAGGAAACTAGTTGATGACAATGAAATCTTGTTCAACAAGACTCTAGAACTTGAACAAAAAGTCCAATCTCTAGAACAACTTTAGGAGCATAATAAGAAGTCTCTTACCTCCCTTGCCCAATGTAGTAAAAAATTAGAGAAAATGTTGAGAAAAGGCAAAGAAGGTGGTGATAGAAAAGGATTGGGATTTAGCTCCGAAAATACCCAACCTTTTACCTTTAGAAAGAGAACAAAGAATACCTTTGCGAAAGGTAAAAGTAAGGTCAATGTCTTTCCATAAGCCATGATGTATAGTGGAAGATGCTCTTCTTTCAAGAACAAAACTCTTACTTTTCATTAAAGAAGAAAAGAAGTACCTAGCCTATTAATAGGCTATGACTCAACCTCTAGAAGTTATGGCTTAACTTCTAGAAGACCTCTAATCACATGCCACTATTGTGGATTGGATGGCCATATAAGGTTTGGGTGCATCAAGAGGCAAAGGGACTTGCATGCCCAAAGTCCCCAAGAGTCTAGGAGAATAAACTAAGTTCATTCCCAAAAAACTTAAGATACAAGAAATCTAAAAAAGGAAAAATCAATTTTTAGAACCCAAACATCATTTTCAAAAGAAAAAGAAAATGATCCACCCAAGAGAAATCAAGATCCAAGAGAGATGAATCAAGAAGATTTGGGTGAAGAGAGATGAGCTCACATCCTATTTTGGAATGAGAGCCTGTTAAGATGATATTTTAACAATGGGATATGACCCAATAGAGGTAATAAAAAAGAGGGTTTTAGATGATCCAGATTGGATCTAAGCCCAACAAGAAGGATTAAAAGAATCCTAAAGGAATGATCCTAAAAAGATCATAAAAGGTTATTTAGATGATATTGGCTCAAGGAACAAAGCCAAATTAGCAATTAAGGAATATGTCTAGGTGAGTGGCATCAACCTTGATTGAACACCTTGATAGGGAAGCATAACAGGTGATGATCATCTATGAAGATCAATTGACCAAAGAAAAATAAAAAGTGTCAATTGTCCTAAGCATGTGTGGAGCCATACTAGGTAAATCTTAATTCATACACTTGGATTCCATTGCTTGAGCATATGCAACTCAAAATCTTAAAAGCATATGAAAAATTAGCCTAAGATGTGTGCATGTG
>JAOXJP010121602.1:0-13839 GCA_025762735.1 Platanus orientalis | reverse complement strand
AGCAAAAACTACATATCCACTGACTCAATGCTATAATTCCTTGTTTCTAGGAAGATCCTCCTCTAATACTCCTTTTTCCTTTATAGTCTCTTCCTTCCTTTGAGATTAAACAAGGGACATAATCAAAATCAATAAATCTATAAAAAAAATTAATGGAAAAATGGAGCTGAGCAACTACCATGCTAAAACCAAAGTTTTTGAGCTTACTTTGCTCATTGGAGAAAAACAAATCTTCTTTTTTCCCAATGTTCCTTTTTTTTTTTTTTTTTTCTTTCTTTATAAGTTATTCTCTAATGATTTTAGGTCTAAATGAGGCAAAAATGAACTTAAGTTTCGATTTGCATGAATCCTAATGTTCAGTGGAAAATCAATAATTTTCCCAACACTGTAATAGATTCGAGCACTCAGATTGCTTGATTTGAGCGCTCAAATACTTATTTTCAAGTGCTTAGATGAAAGCCAACTTCTGGTTTGCACAAGTTCGAGCGTTTGAATATTTCTAGCACATACACTTTACACGAAAATTACCACAACTTTCTATAGGAAACTACGATTTACACATTGTTTATTTCATTGGAATGTAGACTCGTAGAACTTTCCAATGATGTATGGTTTACAAACTAATTTACACAAAATTGGAACAAGTTTACCTATAAAGTTATCCTAAATTTGTTGGCCTGCAGCCCAGGCATCTTGTGGAGTCATAACATTCTCTAGGGAACCTCAACTTATATATTATTTATTGTATTGGAAAATAGAATTATATCTTTCTAATGATGTATAGGTTTTATAATGATTCTAATGGAATTGACACATTGTGGGTCTCGGGCCGGGTCACATAGATCATTCCTAGTTTTTATTAAGTAAGTTATACAAGTGCATGTACGGGGTGTTACATTGCGCGTTCATGTAAAAGGGGATTTTCAAAAATGTAGAGAGTCACTTGATTATCGTAGTAGAGTCACATTGGTTGTGGATGAGATAAACCAACATCTTGCAAATGAACCTTAAGCCAAATAAGTTCACAAGTAGTGTGAGCCATTGCACGATATTCGGCTTCAAGTGAGGAACGCGAGTCCATGACATAGTGGTTTATCTCTTAGTTTTCCATGAAATAGGACTAGTACCAAGCATTGTGAAGTAGCTAGTAGTTAAGCAGCGTGTGAATGGACAACTCACCTAATCATAATCTGAAAAAGAAAAATTTTGAAAAGAGCTTTTTGTTAGGATAAAAATTCTTCAACCGGGTGATGATTTAAGATATTGGAGTACTCAAACAATAGCATCATAGTGAGGATGATAGGGTTGATGCATAAATTGGCTCAAGATGTTGATTGAATAAACAATATCTAGGCGCGTGATTATGAGATAGATTAACCAACCCATAATACGTCGATAAATGCTGGGATCAGGAAGAATGTCGCCATTATCATTTGTGAGTTTGAGATTCTACTCTATTGGAAAGAAAATTGATCGAGCTCCAAGATATACACTGTTATGAAGAATGTCAAGGGAATATTTGCGTTGCTTGAGGAACATGGTTTGGACAATCTGGGAACGGATTGTCTGATTTGGATCGGGATCCATGTAACTTGCGATCCCTAAGGGATTGATCCCTTGGTCGGATTAGATGATTTGGTGCCCAATTGCCTGATCTGACCTAGGGATCAGGCGATCTATATAACGTGTCAAAAAAACTAGTTTTTTTTTTTAAATATTTTTTTTTTATGAAAAATTAGTACAAAGAGTGTAACACTCCACAACCCTCATAAGGGGTAAAAATATAATTTTGCATCATAAGGGTAAAATTTTCATTTTACATGTTTTAGACAGACCATAGAGTGGGTTAGAGACCCCTTTGGACCAAATTAGAAGTGTAGAACCCAACTTTGACCTGAAACCTATCATGTTCCAAAATTTTTCCCAAATGTATATTTAGGGTAACTTCACGAGCAAATCTGTACCAGATTTGTATGAATTATATTGCAAGCCATATATTGTTGAAAATATCTACGTGTCTACTTTTCAATGCATCAAATGGTGTGTAATTATGAGTTTTCTAGAAGTTATGGTAATTCTCCTATAAGGTGTCTGTGCTGTTGGACCCATAAATTTATGATAAATTCATAGGCACACCGGTACCAATATTGCATGAATTAGAGTTTAAGCCATATACCCTTGGAAAGATCTTGAAGTCTACTTTCTAACAAAACAAATAGCAAGCAATTCCGAGTTATGTGAGTAAAGTTGTGGTCAAATTACTGCAAAGTCTCCATGTTGAGGAAGTTAGAGCGCTCCACTTTGATTTGGAGCGCTCCACCATAGTTTGGAACGCTTCATCGAAACTTGAGACTATACAAATTGATGCAAAACACTCCTTAGAGTGCTCCATTTGAGTTTGGTGCATTCCGACATCTCCTAGAGGGCTCAATTAAGGTTTGGAGCGCTCCAACTGGGACATGAATGCGATTTTGCCTCTTTTTCAACGTGACACTTACCCATTTGACTTCCACACATGTGGGATCTCATCTTGGATGAGTTATAACTTTTTCAAACCCTAATTTAGGTCATTTAGAACAAAAGAGTAATGTTTATAGAGATTAAAGGAGCTTGAGGGGAGAGAGAGAGAGTTCTTCTCCAATTTTGTATGCTTTACTCCCAAACTTTGATAACTTGCTAAAATAAGGTTTTTCTTCCTAGTTCTAATTTAGATGGATATGGAACTTAGTTTTCTATCATAAATTTTGTATTCTAACCATGAAAATATATTGTTTGTTCATAGAGGAAGTAAGGATTGGCAAAGGCAAGAAGCCTTTGGTGGGGGATTCTCTTGAAGATCAAGTATAGGAACTTTTGTTGAGTGGATATGCATTTTATACATACTTTCTCTTCCTAGGATCTTAAATTTGTTATTTATGAGCTATGTGTTGATGGATTCATCTCCATTTCTTTTTAAAAGGTTGACTTCTTGATATTTTCATGATGTGAACATCGTGGTTAGTAATTTCCTTATTGATTTCTATGAACTCTTAGGTTATGGAGTTGTGTTTTTGTGATTGGAGTTGTAGAATGGTTTGGATGGTCTCTAAATATGTGAAGGAGTTTGGGGGCTTAATTTACTTATGGTGAATATTGGGTTTGATTTCCTTAATTCTTTCACTCTACATATTTGATAAAATTCCTCTTATTGTTTACCCTTACTATTTATATGTTTCTTGGGTGCCTTTAAGATTCCTTGCATGAGCTTATTGTCCCATTTGATGAAATCCTTTAAATAAATGTTGACTTATAGTAATTTGTGATATTCTATGGATTCCCATATTAGGATCTTATAATTAATGCATAATATTTTGGGTTTTACATCATTTTGAGAATGTCTAGGGGTATGAAAATGTTGTCTTTAGCTTGGTTTTCTTCGGTGTTTTCAAAGAACATTTCACTTGATTCTCTTCATGAGTTTTATAAATATTTGGGCTATTTGGTTTTGTCGTTGATGGTATTCGGTATGAAACATTTTTACTTTCATGTGCATTATGTATGCCTTTGAATTGGTACAAGCATTTATACTTTCATACTAGTATTTGGCCCTTATATGTGATTTATCTCCTTAATTTTGAAACTATTTAGGAGTTAGAATGTATGGATATCTTTCACATGACTTACTTATGTAGTAGTTATTTTACTATACATGAACATGGATGTAGTCAGATTTGAAAATAGGGAGTTGGTAAGATATACCCCTAAGTGGATTAGTGCATGGGTTATCATTGCCAATAGGCGAAGGGACACTAGTTGCCTAGTTGTGACTGCCAATAGGCGAAAGGGCTGTACACTTGCCCATACATCTCAGATACCCAATCATTGGGTTATATCAATAGGAGAAGACCCTAGTGTTCCAACATACGATTTATTTTTTCAGAGACCCTTATACAGTTTATAAAATATGCTATGTCAGAGACCGTTACATGGGTTATATGATTTGTCTTGTCGAAGACTTATGAGCCCCACTTATAAGGTGATATGTGAGGACTTATGAGCCTACTCGTAGGAAAAAATGCGAGGACTTATGAACCCCACTTTTAGGGTGATATGTGATGAATTATGAGCTCCACTCATAAGGCGATATGCGAGGACTTATGAGCCCCACTCGTAGGGCGATATGCAAGGACTTGTGAACCCCATTTGTAAGGTGATATGTGGGGACTTATGAGATTCACTTGTAGGGCAATATGTGAAGACTTATGATCCCCACTTGTAGGGTAATATGTGAGGACTTAGAGCCCCACTCGTAAGGAGATATGTGAGGACTTCTGAGCCCTACTCATAGTGAGATATGAGAGGATTTGTGAGTCCCAATTGTAGGGCGATAGTTAAGCATTTGAAGAGTTATGAGTTCCACCCTTAGGGAGGTGAGTTATTTGTTAAAGGGCCAGGATTGGCCATTTGGATTCGGACTCAGTTTTATTGGGAACCTCTTATGGTTCATTGTATTTGGTTTCAGTATCGAACAAAGATGGGTTTTGGAATATGGCTTATACCATACTTTCTTACTTCACATGCACTTATTTATCTATATAGTATATGGTAGTTAGTTCATAGCACATGGCATATAACTTTAGTATATACATGTTTGGGACTATCTTGAATTGGATTATTGCTTAGTCTTTCAGAGCATAACCATACTTGATTTTAGTAGAGATACATGTATTTTATTGTTTATGCATATAATTATGTACTCTGTTTATTTCCTCTACCTTAGATTACCCTATCTACTATTATACCTGCTCTGCTTTCCTGTTGTGTTATATAAACTGTATACCCTCCCGCTAAGCCGATCAAACTTACCCCAATTGGCACCACCCATAGATGTGTAGGCGTACTAGTTATGCTGCGCCTTGGGACGAGGTAGAGACATTTGGAAATTGGGCCGCTGTCCTAGTTTATTGCATCCTAGTTTTGCATTCTGTTTTTAGTTTACCTATATTTGGATTAGAGAGAGATGTATTTGTTGATATTTTGAGATTGACATGTTTTGACACCTTTTACTTTTAGACGATTATGAGATATTTTCAGACTTGATTATATATTTTTGCTACATTTGTAGTCTCTTATCATTGTTATTTCGCCACGATATGTGAATGGTGTTAAATGTTCTTACATGGATGTATGAAAGAAAAGATTATCATTTTATATGGAAAGTGAAATGAATAGATAAAATGGTTGATGATTCACTCTGAGCTCGTTGGTCTCTCCATTATGAGAAATGGGTTTGGGGTAGGTCATTCCCATGTCACGGATCCAAACTTGGCCCACTCATGGCTCGGGGATTTAGGTCATGACAAAGAGTTCCACAAAGGCCTCTCTCAAAGACCCTCCTTTAAAGAACCCTAAAAGAGCTACATATAAGAAGTAAACCCCGAAAAGAAACACTCATAACCCTTAGATCTAGCCTAGTAATGAATGATCCAGATTATGCTACTAGATTACATATTGTCCATATAAAAAACATCAAAATTGTTTACAAGGGCACTGCCCCGAAATCCCCGCCAAGGGAGGGGGGAGGAATCCCCTGACATTGATAGTGGGGGGGGGGGCAAGTCCCCCACCCCTCGTCCCTATAATAGAAGGGATTCGAATAAGGCTAGATCAATCTTCACCAACTCATTGGCTAGAACAATGAATCATGTTTTATTTTATTTTTTATGTATTTATTCATATGATATTACATATAGTTTAGCTTTTATGCATTAAATGTAATCATATTGGATGTTTGATTAAGTAAACTATACTCTTAAACTTATATGGGCCTCAAAACCTTGTTTATACATGTATGATGCACTTACCATGCCTACAATTATATTCATCATAATTTTTATGTTATCATTTATGGTTTGGTTTTTATGCACTAGAAGTAATCATATTGGATATTTGTTTATAAAATATACAATTTTGATCTTTATACATGCTCGAGAGTTGTAATAGTGTTTCTTTATGTATAATGCACCTAAAATACTTAAAATTATGTTTTTTTTTTATTTTTATAAAAAGTATTATAAGAATATATATAGGAATTTTTAGGATTTTTTGGCATTGGATTGGTTTCGGACTGAATGATCAACAATTGGATCACTGATCCACAATTTGATCTGATCCTAGATCATTTTTTGGGCTTGAACTATCTGATCCAACAATCCAAGTTTTGAAACCATGTTGAGGAAAATAACAGTGGGTGACTGTGAGAGTTCTATGGCCTAAAAATACTTCAAAACACTAAGGTCTTTAATGTGAAATTGATGTGCTAGATAATCTTTTAACTTGGTAATTGAGGAATTATCATTACCTATCATAGCAATGTCGTTGACATAAATAAGGAGGGTGGTGAATAATTGGTCATTTGATTGGATGAACAGGGAGTAGTTAGCCTGAGAATGATGAAATCCAACAAGTCTAAGAGTAGATGAAAATTTAGAAAACCAATTGTGAGTTGCTTGCTTAAGTCCATGCAATGATTTATTGATGCGACAAACATGTGCCTCCCCCTTTTTTGCAAATCCGAGCAGGATTTCCATGTTGACTTCTTCATCTAGATCACCATGGAGGAAGCCATTATGAACATCTAATTGATGTAAATACCAGTTATTGGTTGCGGCAACCACAAGGAAAGAACGAATAGTAACAAGCTTTGCCATAGGTGAAAATATGGCATGATAATCAAGACCTTCAATTTTAGTGTGTCCCTTGGCAACAAGTAGAGCTTTGAAGCATTTAACAGAGCCGTCAACATGGAATTTTATTTTATAAACCCATTTGCAACCGATAGCTTTCTTTCCAAGTGGTAACTGTTGAAGTATCCAAGTCTTGTTGTCTTCTAATGCCTAAATTTCATCTGTCATGAAGTCACGCCAATGAACTTATTGCATGGCTGAGAGAAAGTAGTGGGTTCTTCATGCTGAGATATGGTAAAGAGAAACGCCAAATGCTTGGGAGTAAAATGGTCATAAGAGATAAAATATGAAAGTGGATGGCACTACCTGTAGAGGGTGGATTGGAGGGTGAAGACATTGTTGATGCTCTTAGTAAAGGGGGGAAGATGTAATCCTTCATGTAAGATGGATGAAAAATGGTTCTTTGAGGACAAGTGGAGGTAGGAGGGTGACTAGGTAATGGTAGGGCTAATGAACCGGATTATGACTGGATATGAGCATATCCATATCTTATCCAATAACTAATGGATATTAAATACTATATCCGTATCGTATTTGCTTAAGTAATTTGGATTTCAGATATCTAGATAAAATAGACAATTCCATAAATGTCATCGTCACTGTCGCCGATGCGGTCTTCCATAACCATTCCTATCCTCGCCAAGATCTCCAATGATGTATGTTTTGGCAATGATGTTAGATGGAGCAAAATACAATCTCTTCTGCTATGTGGTGGATGTGAATTTCTGCCATTGCACCATAGTCGTGGAAATACTTATGGGTACTGCCATGGATGGGGAGAGAACAATTATAAAGTAAAGAGTTTATGTATTTTTAGGGTTTTAGTTATTAAGCTATTTAAGACTATTAGATTAATTTTAAATCCAATGGTCTATACTATATATTATATACATTGTTATATTAAATGAATCGGATATTTAACAGACCAGATTGATAAATGTCTGTATCCTATCCAATATAAACGAATATTTTTATAAACGAACCAAATAAGCTTATTTCGGATTGGATGCAGACGGAGCACAAACATTTTTCGGATAACTTGCATCACTAAGTAATGAGTGTGGGGTGGGTTTGATTGGATTTGAGAGTGATGGTTCATTGATGGAGATTGGATTGGTATTTGGAGTCTTGGTCATAGATGTGAAAGTGTGTGGATCAACCATGGGAGAAAAGGATTTGAGAATTGGATAAGGTAGAACAATGGGGTTATTTTAATGTGAGGATGAAAGATTTTGGAATGGAAATTCATGTTCAAGAAATGTAACATCACGGGAATTGAAGTGAAAATTCATTTGGTGATGAGGTCATAAACATGATGTGCCTTTTGAACAAACGAATATCCAATGAAGATATATTTTGATGAGTGGGATAAAAATTTATGGCAATAGGAGTGAAGAGTTTGTGCATAATAGAGGCATCCAAAGACACAAAGATTATCATATGTGGGAGGTGATTTGAATACTAGTTCATGAGGTGACTTGTTGTTTAAGCTAGGAGAGGGAATTCGATTAAACAAATCAGCCATAGGAAGGTGGGTTTGGAAACACAAAGACCGTGCAACATTGAGAAGATATCGGTGTTTGCATTCCACCACTCCATTTTGTTAGGGGGTTTCAACACATGTGCTCTCATGAATAATACCATTCTCATGAAAGAAATTTTGTATTTGATTGGATAAGAATTTGTACCATTATCAGTACGTATATGACAAACTGAGCATGAAAATTGAGTTTTGAGTAGGAGGCAAAAATTCTTAAGGAAGGTATAGTTTTAGATTTCAAGCACATTAAGTAAATCCAAGTACTTTGGGAATAATCATCAACAATTGTCAAAAAATAATGGGCACCAGATTGCAAAGGTGTTCGATATTATCCCAAAATATCACAATGGATTTTATTAAAGGCTTCATTACTTCTATGACAACTTGGATGGAAAGGACAGTGGGGCTGTTTAGCTCATTCACAAACATCATAATAAGAATTATAATTAAAAAAATTTGAAGAAGTAGAAGTTGTTTTATTTAATGGAGTAATTGAGGGATGATAGAGATATTGGTGACTATGGGCATCGCGGAAAGACTGGGGGGTCTTCCCACTCACTTCCATGGGATGTGAAGCCTAGTTTGATGAATGCCATTGGCTTCGCGTTTGAAGTTGCCACCAACTCTGAGGTTCACAGATGGAGTTGGGCATCTACCTCCTTTCTTGGGGGAAAGGAGGGGTGCGGGCCTTGCAGCTCGGTCTAGACCCTTAGGCCTAGGATGACTCTTGGACTGGTTTAGGATTCCTGAGATTTAGGGTAAGTTGTTTGGTTGTAGTTGGGGAAGGTGTTAGGTACCCTAATTACCCACCTTTTTAGGGTGGCTCCTTTGACCTAACAATGTCCGAACATTACAAAACAAGACTTTAAAAAAATTGGATTTTGATCATTTTCAGTTAGTACGCATGATCTTTGAGTACGCCTGATCTTTCACTTTTGTGAAAGATCAAGCGTACTAGTCTAAAGGACCCCACTCTGCTATTCTAGTAAAACTAGGGTTCTAGAAACATTTCTTGAGAGATTTTTTGAGGTTCTATAGGTCTTTACAGACATTTGGACACTTGGGAACAAAAGGGTAAAAATGTCTACAATGGTACACTTGATTTCAAACTATATGCCTGAACTCTGTGTATGCTTGATCTTTCACAAAAGTGAAAGTTCAGACGTACTGGCCCAAATGGACCCCACTCTACTATCTCTGTAAAGCTAAGGATTTGAAATTCTTTTTAGAGGATTTTTAAAAGCACACCAACTTTTTATATCACTGGACACATGGGGATATCAAAATAAAGCCATTCAGGTTGGTACACCTAATCTCTGGTTGTACGCTTGATCTTTCACAGGAGTAAAAGTTCAGGCATACTGGTTCTGGATTAGAAACCAACATCCTATTTTTTGGGTTTTTGGGCCACCAAGGGAAGTCCCCTAGGCTTGAAATTTTTCAGAGGGTTGGGTTATTATTGCAGAAGACTCTGAGAAGTTCTCGCCCCATTAGACAAGGGTAAACCCTACTTTGAAATTTTCAAAGTAGGTGGGTTATGTGCAAATCTACACTGTACCCTATAAGATCAGTGGATTGTGGGACCCATTCCGGGGGCTAAATCCATGGGGTTAAGCTCAAATTTTGCAAGGAACATCTAGACAATATTATGAAACTACTGTGCAAAAATTAAAACAAGATGACAAATGCATGAGAAGTTATTTAGCAAACAAGTATGGTGACAAAAATTAATAAAACACAAGAACAGAAAATTAATTCAAATGAAATTATGGGAAAATACCTAAACTTTAATAAAATGAACGACAAAAAATAATTTGAATATGTAAATTAGTTAAAATATTTGGACCTCTCACTGCTTTGTCTGGATAGTGTGTAAACACACTTGTACAATGAACAAGTGGGATCTACCTCAGGGTTCAAATGGACTCATCTGGGGCTCAGATTTGGTGGACAAGTGGGTTACTATGACAGTGACTCACAGTCAAAAGTTTAGTTCTTAACTCCTCAAATTGGAGAATTTATGATCCTCACATTCATCACAGTTCAAAAATAAAGTAAATGATTGTCTCCCTTATATCCCACTGTGAGGTTTTCTTAAATGGGTTCAAAGATGGGTCCGTTACAGCATGAAGGGTTTTTCAAAATAAAAAGGGTGGGGACTAACCTTAAAATAGAGCTTTTCTTCCCTTTTCTATTTCCTTTATTTATTTCTCTTTCCTTCTCTCTTTTTCTTTCTTTGGGAATTTCTTGTTCATATATATATTTTTCTCTTTTAGTTGGATGAATTTGGGGGGTTTAATAGGTGGGGACCAAGGGATGTGGGGTCATAGTGATGGTGGGCATGGATGCCCATGTCATGGTGGGTCCTACACTGACATGTGGTGGTGGAGGGGGGTTTAAATGGTGCAAGGTGGAGGGGCTCTTAGCTACATATATGTGGTAAGGGATGAAAATTGGTGGCTATGGTGA
This sequence comes from Platanus orientalis, assembly GCA_025762735.1. Classification (NCBI taxonomy): domain Eukaryota; kingdom Viridiplantae; phylum Streptophyta; class Magnoliopsida; order Proteales; family Platanaceae; genus Platanus; species Platanus orientalis. The sequence goes on along the minus strand of JAOXJP010121602.1, from coordinate 3,105 downwards.
GGAGGTGAAGAAATGGGTGGTGTAGAGAGGGGGTAAAAAATGGGTGGTGTAGAAATGGGGTAAGAAATGGGTGGTGGAGAGGGGGAAATATATGGGTGGTGGAGAGGGTGAGAGAATGAGTGGACATGATGAGGTGGGTGATGGACCATGGGCTAGGGCCTTGGACCTTAAGGTCTTAGCCCTTTATTAGGAATATTCCAATGAAAGGCCTAAAATCAAAGGTACTTTTAGGATTTTTAGGGAAAATGATGATTTTTTGAAAAAGTAATGATTACTTTTTCTCAAAAATATAAACAGCTTCTAGGATTTTGTCCCTTTACTATTTGGTTGTGATTTCTAGGTTCTGTAATTCCGAATGTTTCGAGGCTTATGAGTTTTCTGCATCTCCCGGATGCTCTGTTCGTAATGCAAACTATCAGAATTGGATTAAGAGGAGTGTAGGTAGGTTAAAACTGACTCCAAGTGGGTCTGAGATGGCTTGTACCTGTGTAAGAAGGGAAAATGGTAAAATTGATCTTTGAGATCTTGATATTAAAGATGACCTTCGAATTTTGTAAGACACAAGCTTAGACTATTCAAAAACTGATACTCGAGTCAAAATCTGCACCTGAAACCCTGATATGTCTCAGACCAAATCTTTAACCGTATTGAGATGGATTTTTGCTAAGTCTTAGATGGAAATATCAGAGGTCACAATATATTTTAAGTCTCGGAACTACGAGTTCACAAGATCTGACAGGCTAGCAATTTGATTCCAGGTGAATTCCTAGGAGGTTCTTGAAGGAAGGTTGCTTGGTGGAAAAATATAGTAGAGATTTGTGAAGAATTGAGTAATTGAGTTGTGTTGAGTTTGTGGATGGACTTGTCTTTTAAGGATTTTATCTAAGATCTCAAAAACTCTAAGAAAATGTACCCACCATTGATGGATTTAGGTTCCTGAAGAGTTCCCAAAGGCTCACCGAGTGTCAAATGCTAGTAAAAGTGGTTCTGCTATGATTTGAGAGAGAATGAGATAATCAGGGTATGCTGGGTCTCTTGAAGGTTTCGATATGGGTCTTCTTGGAAGGTCTTGGGTTTGCCAAGATAGGGCATTGATTAGTTGAGTTTCTAATATGTGATGAATTTTCAAGGGCCTACTGAGGGTCCATCACTTGCTACAAAATAATTGGGTTTGTTTTGGGGAGATTGAAGAAATTGATGTAGAGAGGCTCTAGAAATATCTGCGCTTGAAGGCTAGCCTCGAAGTCTTGGTAGAAACCAAGAATTAGCCTCTAACTGATATGAATTTGGTTGTTAAGAGGCCTTTCGAGGACTTGCAGTAGGTCAAATATGGCTAAAACTGTCTTTTAAGGTTTTGGGAAAGTATTGGGACTTTGGGGGTTTTTTGGGTCTCTGGATATTTTGGCTCTTTAGATAGCTTTGAAGATAATCAAGATGGGGGGGGAGCACAGGACTTGACTTGGAGCCATTTGGGTGACGAGGGCAATTTCTAGGGTTTTCTAAGGGTCTAATTTTGAGAAAAATGATGAATTTTGAAGATTCAGGGGTAAAATGGTAATTACCCTACACTTTAACGCTTCAATGTGGGAAGGCTTATGAAGGTCGAGGAGTTCTGGGGAAAATGAGTCCAATAGACTAAAATTAAAAATTTTAAAGGTGTAGGGGTAAAATGGTAATTTGCTAGCCTTTTGATGCTTTAATGTGAGAAGGCTTATGAAAGTTGGCAAATTTAGAATGAAATGGGGCTGATAGATCAAAACCTAGACCCTCGTAATCCTAGGGTGCTTTTTTGGAGAGATTAGGGTTTAGCTTGGCTAATCTTTGGATAGAGTTGGGATATTGTCATTGTAGTTTACGACCAAAGTACTCATTGAGAATGTTTGACTATCTGAAGTTCAGGAGTGTCTAGAATCTGGCCCTATCCCTTGCTGTAATGAACTCATCTGATTCCATTAATTGACCCTAGTCAAAATTTGGGTGCTGACAGTGTCATAGGTTAGGATTGATGGATCAAGTTGGATTGATGGGTCAAGTTGTATTCATGGCCAAAGGCAGTGGTTGTAGGGAAGGGTGGTAATGGCAGAGCTCATCATGAACTTCACCCATTCAAATCAGTTCCCTTGATAACATGTCTTGAAAAACACAAAAGGTAGAAAAAAATAGCTGCATAGTTCAAACTTTGAGTTAGTTTACTAACAAATAGAAGATTAAAGTGAAAGTTAGGAACACATAGAATATTAGTTAAAGAAAAGTTTGATGATAATTTAACTGAACCAATATGTGAAATGGGAACAAATCACCTGTAGGAAGATTAATGGGATTGCCATGAGGAGTTGGTCGAGAAGTGGTGAAATGGGACAAAGTGGGCGTCATAGGATCGGATGCACCATTGTTAATTATCCACTTGGATGAAGTTGAGGAAGCTACAGAGTTGTAATAAGGGGATGAAGATGAGATTTTACCTGCAAGATTAGCCGTTGGAGTATTATTGGATGACAAGAACTTGGTTAATTGGCGATATTGGTCACCAGAAAGTCCTAGAACAAGATTAGATGACTCATGTAGTTTTACTTGAGAGATAATTTCACCACTTGACATAGTAACGGATTAGATAGAAACAAGATGTATGATTTTGCTGCAATGAATGATAATTGTAGGCTATAGATTGATAGTGACTATTAGAAGTCAAAGATTAATAGAACAAGGAAAGCTCTAACACCATGATAAATTTTTAAAAAAAATGGTGAAATGTAAAATTTGATTTCTATGTTGTAAATTTTTACAATCGTGTATGTATATATAATACATGAAAATAATTTGAATTTGAAATGATTGTAACAGCTCCATAAGAAGAGTTGTAACTGCTGCATGAGATAAGTTATAATTGATCATCGAGTCGATAAGATTTGAATTTGAAATAAATATAACCGCTCATTGAGATAAGTTGTAACCGCTCCATAAGATAAGTTGTAACTGATCATTGAGTTGGTAGGATTTGAATTTGTACCAAATCCAAGAGACAGGTTGTAACGGTTGGCTGAGATGAGTTGTAACGAATGAGAGAATTTGAAGTCAAATGAGTAATGAGTTTGAATTAAAAAATTC
>JAOXJP010121591.1:0-13839 GCA_025762735.1 Platanus orientalis | reverse complement strand
GGGTTGGATTATGTGATAACGAATCTCGTGAGAACCGTGAAAATGGCACCAGAGGGGCTGACACATCAGTACCGAAAAGTGATTTGCACTTTTCGGGGGGCACTTATCACTTTTTGGCACTGATGTGTCCATACCGTGATGCCGTTTTCACAGTTCTCACAAGATTCGTTCTCACCTAATTTTTAGTGGGACTGGGACTCGGGGTGTCCGTGGTAATAAACGCTAAAATTATCCATATATCAATCAAGGTTGTTTAAAAAAAAAAAAAAAAAAAATCAAAGTCAATGTTGTAGGTTGCCTCCATACACTAGACGTTTCAAATAGCTTCAAATAGATACCCAGGAGGTGCTTTTCGTGCTCAGTGTATGACGGCGGCACAGATGGAGATACTTAAGGGGCTGTAGAGAATGAAGGCGGTATGGATGGAGACACCAAAGTGGTAGCAGATGAAGTCCCTAGTTGATTAAAGGATCTTAGATTCTATAACTGTTTGATCTAAAACTGAATGTCGGGTACCAAAAATAAAAATAAAAACAAAGAAAAATGCCGGCAGCCCTTGGATTGGAATCCATTTGTACATTTGCACTTACCCTTACAGTGCATTTGCACACTAAGAACATTCTATCTGAATCACATACATAAAAGAACCATTTGCCGAGGTGAAAACGAATCCACATATATGCCAGGAACTACATGATCAACCAGAGAACTTCCAATGGATGATACGGGTCGTAACTGTTACGGCAAGCATTTGAGACTTTTGAAAAGAACTTTCCCAAAATAAAAGTTTGTTTATTGAGCATGGCAGCCCATAATGCACGGAAGGGGAGAGTTGTAAGGGAGCGAGTTGAAGTGGCTCGTATTAAATTGGTGACCCCAAAACTGTTGCAGTACCCTGGACACAACTCTCCGGCCTGAAATCCTCTACAGGCCCTATCAGCTACCTTATTAGACTGCTGCATACACGTTGGAGTGTGGTGTCTTTATCCTACCTAACAGATCTGCACCAAAGGATGAAGAAGCTCTTTAACTTGTCTCGTCTTAGAAGTTAGAAGCAGCTTTGTTGCTGTGACAAAGTGATGTGATACACACCATTTAGATCAAACCGCAGCAGGGTTGACCTTTCAAATGAGAACGTGGTCGGACCCACAAGGGTTTACAAAGTCTCGTTATTTATCATATACGGCTTGAACAATTATTGCTTGGTATTTTTCTGAGCAGTGCATATACAGGCCAATCTTAAGGGAGCTCGGATTATGTGCAAACAAATCTTGTGAGAACTGTGCAAACGGCACCAGAGGGGATGACGCATCAGTACCGAAAGGTGATTTACACTTTTTGGGGGGTACTTATCACTTTTTCGGCACTGATGTGTCCCACCCTGATGCCGTTTTCACAGTTCTCGCAAGATTGTTCTCACCTAATTTTTTTCCATCTTAAGGTGGTTTTGTCACAACAAGGTTTGAACTAAAACTCAAAGTTTCTCGTTTGATCTAATGACATCTTCTCAAGGTCGTTACCCTTATTCTTTTATTATAAATATAACTAGTTTTGTTTCTCAAAAATTGATTTAAAGAAATAATTTAGTGTGGAAGATACAAATTATTTCTTGATTGAAAGTCAAGAATTGAAGGCCTTCATCAATCAAAGTAAACCCATGCTAAAATGAGAAATTGAGCCTAATGATGGAAATGAGAAAATCTTAAATCCATATTTCATGTATTGGATCAAAACTAATAGACTAGTGAAGTCATGGCTTACTAATACTTTATTAGAAGAGATGCTCAAACTAGTATAGAGTTCCTAAGTAAGAGAGTTTGAGTTACATCAATAGCTATAACTGGTGAAGATAGATACATCCACTTTTAGATTATCTTTGCCATTTTAAATTTGTCTGTGATGAATTTAGCTGCTATTGGTAAGCCTATATCTAATCAAGCTAAAGTGTTCTCTTTAGTTAATAATTTTGGGAGCTCAATAAAAATCTTTTGCCACTACATTAATGTTTAAACCCCCGGTTTCGTCTTCTAATGAACTCGCTCTGTTGTTGCAAAGTCATGAACTTTGTAATAAATGGCATATGGATGATTTTGATAATTTAGTGCATTGCTTTCCTTGGCCAATGATTTAGGAGTGAAAAAAGTTCTAAAAATAAAGCAAATGAAATCAAAACATTAAAGGCCACTTCTTTAATTTGGAAGGATGAGGATTTGCTCACCAGGTCAGCAAAATAACTAACCCATCAATGGGAAAGGTTGTCCATCTTAAGAACAAGCTTGTCCCACATAGTTACAACAGAACCACACAACAACTTAACTAAATGGTGACGTTGTGACCTGTTGGAAAATGAGGGCATGATGTCTTTCATTGTTGAAACAAGTTTAATGGTTTGGAGTTTTGTATAGGTAAGTTTGACAAGTTCTATAAGAATGAGAGGATTGTAAGGCATCACATAGTTAGACACACGTGTTAGTAGAATGGTGTGGTAAAACGGATGAACAAGATTCTTCTTGAGAAAGCTCATTGTATGATCTTTAATGTTTGATTGAATTTTTTTTAGAATGAGACGGTTTTCACACCATGTTATTTGGTGAAAAGATCTCTATCGACTGCCATTGAGTGTAAGACGCTTGATGAGATATGGTTTGAAACTCTTATAGATTATTCTAGCTTGAGAGTTTTTGATTGTTTCACTTACTTTTATGTGAATGAAGGTAAGCTTGAACCTAAAACTAAGCAAAATGTATTTTTCTGAGTTATGCATATAAGGTAAATGGATACAAGTTGTGTTCTGATCCTAAGTCACCCAAGTTTCTTTTTAGTAGAGATACAACTTTTAATGAGTCTATCATACATAACCATAAAAAAAGAGAACAAATGCAAATAAAGACTGTAATGTTAACAAACAGGTGGAACTTAAGTGTGATTGATGCAAGATGGCATTTCCCTTCAACCTATTGAGGAAGATATGCAAAATTTTAGTGACAAAGATACATAAGAGAAACAACAATATAATATTACTACTAGGAGACAAGGGGTAAAGATTAGACTACCTTAGAGGTATAGTAGCTATATAGAGATTCTTTCACATACATTGGCTATAATATAAACTTTCGAGTGTCAGAAACCTTTCACATACTATGAAACTGTCACAAGTAATGAGTTTACATAGTTGGTTGTTGCTATGAATGAGGAAATTGAATATCTCTATAAGATTCAAACTTGGGATCTAGTAAAACCACCTAAGAAGAAGATGATTGTTGGCTATAAATGGGTTTTCAAGAGGAAATAAGAAACTGTAGGAGTTGACGATGTAAAGTACAAAACATGCTTGGTAGCAAAAGACTATGATCAAAAAGAGGCTGTGGACTTTAATGAAGTATTCTCACAACTTGTGAAACATAGTTCTATATGTGTGTTGCTTGTCATGGTTGCTATGCTTGACTTAGAGCTAGAATAACTTAATGTTAAGACAGTTTTCCTACATGATGAGCTTCTGGAGCAGATTTACATGCATCATTCAAAGGGGTTCATCATCTCAGGTAATGAAGACCTTGTTTGCTTGTTGCAAAAGTCTTTGTATGTCTTGAAACAATCTCCTAAATAGTGGTATAAGCGGTTTGAAACTTTCATAATTGGACATGACTTTTCTAGAAGTCAGTATGATAGTTGTGTTTATTTCAAACAACTCTTAGATGGTTCTTTTATGTGCTTGTTAAAGTATGTTGATGACATGCTTATTGTTGTCAAGGACATGTCTAAAATCAACATGTTTAAGGCTTAGCTTAGTAGTGAATTTGAGACAAAAGACTTAGTGGCAGTAAAGAAGATTTTGGGTGTGGAGATTCACTGAGATAGAATGGTATGAAAGTTGTACTTTTCACATAAGAATTACTTTGCAAAGGTACTTGAGCGCTTTGATATGCAGGATTCTATACCTATAGGTACTCTACTAGAAAATCACTTTTAACTTTTAGTAGACTTGTCACCATAGATTGATGAAGAAAATAAGTATATGTCTTATGTTTTGTATGTTCTTGCAATTGAAAGCATCATGTGTGGTATGATTTGCATTTGTCTTAACATTTCACATGTTAGTGTTATGAGAAAATAAATGAAACATCCAGGGAAGACACATTGGTAGGAAGTAAAATAAACACTTTGGTATTTGAAGGGTACTGCAAATGTTGGTTTGATGTTTGATAAAACTGGTGGATTTGATAGTTGTGCAGTTGGATTTGTAGATTCTGATTATGCAGTTGATCATGATAAGAGGAGATCTCTAATAGGTTTTGTCTTCACTCCCTTGAGTTACACAGTTAGTTGGAAAGAAACATGACAAGCTACAATTGCTTTGTCTACTACTAAAGTAGAGTATATGGTAGTGATTGAGACAGTGAATGAGGTCATTTGGTTGAGAGGCTTAATTGGTGAGCTAGACCTGAATCAGGGTTTAACTATTGTATAATGTGAGTCAACGAGCTATACATTTGACTAAAAATCATATGTATCATGAGAGAACAAAATACTTTGATGTTATATATCATTTCATTTGTGACATCATCATGCAAGGCTATATTGTTGTTAAGAAGATTGACAAAGAAGATAATGTAGTAGACATAATGACCAAGTCACTACCTTCATTCAAGTTCAAGCATTGTTTGGACTTGATTGGTGTTTGTAATATTTGAGACTCTTTAGGGTTTTGTGGAGAAGATGAGAATAGAGTTTTTGTACTATGGAGCTTGGTAGAATTCAAGCTAAAGGGGAGATTATTGGGAAAGTGTCCATAATTCAACCTGAGATGTAACCCGGATGGGTGATACATAAAACCCAATAGGACCCGTTTTATGGAATTTTGACTTGTATTCTTGACCAAATTGGGGTCTAACCCAACCCTCTTAGAGAATAGGGTTTGGGGTATATATTGTGGGTTTCTTCTCTTTCGGGAAAAGAGAAGAACTGCACTTTCATTGTTGTTTTCGTTCATCGTGAAATCTCTTTCTGTTATTCGCTCATGGACATATACTTCAAGCTGAACCACGTAAATTGTCTGTGTACTTTGTGTGATTTATGTTTTCTCTATTTTTTCTTTCTTCTATTTTGTTGTATACGAACTCCTAAGCTAGGTATTCCACACAACAAACATGTTTGGAATTGGCTTTCTACCAAATTTTGATAATGGATCTCTTGGGGAAAAACATCCATCCTACTAGAGGCATAGGATGAAGAGATCCACTATCCTCCTTTCTTTTTCTAATTTGTATATATAGAAGTATTATCAGAAAGTTTAAAGATTAAGAAAGACAAAGAAAAAATCCAAGGAATCAAAGTAAAGAAGGAGAGGTTTGTCCATTTCTCGTTTTCTTTTCACTGATTATTGTTACATATTTGGTAAAGTATATGAGAGAATAGCATGTGATATTCAAGACACTCTATACACATACCAAAGGGCATCTAGGTAAACAACTAATCTAAAAAAGTAACATTATGTTTGAAAAAAATACACCTCAAAAGTTTGTGGATAGAATACCATAAATTCTATGAATAAAATGGAACCATATCCTCTGTACAACTTGTACCATGTACCACAAGACACAAGGGGGTGCCCCCCCCTTGCAAAACGTGTATGGGCCCCACTCCCTTGTGTCTTGTGGTAGATGTGGTACATGGTACAAATGGTACAGGGGATAAGGCTCCGAATAAAATCTAGTAAGACAACTTTGAGGGGTAGTGCAATTGGCCAGGATCACACCTCAAGAATTGGAGGTGTCCTAATTTTTGAAATGACACACCCCCTTGGGGCCACTTTCCTAGGTGTAAAAAACCTGATTTACTCGGTGTGCGGGAGAGGCATTTATGAGAATTTCGGAGATCTCATCCCAAAAGTTTCAATTTTTGACTAATGGTTACGAACCTTAGTTCCATTTACACCTTATAATCTTCATTCTGATGCAAACATGACTTCCTTACCATCCATGTCAACTCTCCCAATAGCTTGCCTGTTCATGCACATCACAGTTAATTGAAAAGGCACCATATATGGAGAAGAAAATTAAAAATAAAAGGAAGAAAAAGAGGTGGCCCATTGAGGCTCACATCTTTTCTTACAGAATTAGACCTATTGAGGCCTCTCATGGCCCATTGAGGTCCACTGTTTCAAGCCCACAGATGCCACCATTCACCTCAATAGAGACCAGGCTGCCTAGAGGACTTTTTCTTATTAAAACAATAACTTTGCCTGAGGAAAATCGAGCCCAAGAAAATTCAACCCATTAAAGCCCATCCCATTACCCACCATTCGGGGTTTGTTGTTTTTCACCCATTGTGGCATGGCCGTCAGGGTCATTTTGATCCAAAATGGTCTTTTTAGTCCATAGAGGTCCAAAACATTTGACTCATAAAGGTCTGAAATTCAGGTCCAAAACATTTTATTTTCTTCATCCATACAACTACTACGACGTTTCATCTAGTCTGTCAATATTGGGCATTGACAAAGACGTATATGAATCAAACACAAGATTATTCTTCAAAATCTTCATGCCTTTCATTATTTAGAAATAAAAGATATGTTTATAAGATTATATTAGATTGTATTTGATTTAGTTTCTATTTTTATCATTGTAATATTCTATCTATACCTCATGTTAGAGGCATTTCAATCAATGCAGAAAATTATCAATAAACATTCATTCTATAAATCTACAATCTTAATACTCAAACCATCCTTTTAATGATAGAATGGTTTTGGTTAGCCTAGTTCTTTAACAAAATGCCAAGCTGGGTCAGGTCCACGCAACCTAACTAGATTGTTGGTGAGAAAATGTCCAACCCCAAACCTACCCGTTAATTGAATGGATCATTTTTTCCCAATCCAACCCAAAAAGAAGGCAAAGGATCAGGACCAATTTGTTCATGGATCCAATATAAGAGATATACAAAGCACCCAAAAAAACCTATAGCTGATTATTTTTTTTTTTAGGTTTACAATCTCATGATTTCAACCATTCAAATTTACTCTATCCCATCCAAGAGTAAAAAAATTAAACAAATCCTTTAGCAAAAGTATTAAAAAAAGCCAAATATCATATATATTCATACGAAAGTTTTATTCATGAAAATATCCTAAGGGGTACATATTAATTATAGGATCTGATCTACTGTGTATGTGACTATGATCACTCATGACTTAAAAAAAATGACAGCAACACATAAGGAAGATCAAAGCAGATTGTTAAATCCCATAAATATATATACCAGCTGAGTGAAATCAGCCCTCTCCTTCGCCAATGGAGACTCTTCCACACTAATGCATCCAAACCCATCTTCACAAGTATCTGATCAAATCAGTGCTGCACTTACTTGATCCTTAGCCGTGCCATAGTTCTTAGAATTGAACTCATCAATGGCACTTTGAACAGAAGCGATTGCATCTGCGTAATACTCACCACAATCATTCAAGGCTTGATGAAGATCTGGATTGTTCACTGTTAGATTCAAGAGCATTGTAATCGTTACATCCACGATTTGACTTGCATTCCTTAAGGTTAAGTTGGCAGAGATAATAGAAAGTCCTTGAAGGTCTGTAGTGTGGCTTTCGGGAACTTCTCCCAAAGCCTTCACGCAGAACTCGTAATTAACCCATCCTTCTGCCGTTATAATTCGTGCACATGTATCATCAACAATATCCCCCACTGTGGCTTGAAAGAGAAGGATGAGAGAAAGTGTGAAGAATAAGAAGAAGAAGAAAGAGAGAGAATGCCTCATTTTACTTTTCCTTACTGAATTATTATTTTCTTCTTCGATCTGCTGCTTCTTAGTTACTCATTTGAACACTTTGAGTGATGGGTGATTATAGAAAGTTTGGAAAAAACACTCACATTAACTTTTTCTTTATTTCTTTTGATATAAGGAATATGATTCGGTAAGGTTTTCATCAAATTAAGCCCCCTCTATAAGTGTTAGATTGGAATCCACTCAACACTAATACAGACCCCTCCTTTGTATTAGCATCAACAAGTGTGAAAGTTTTAAACAGTCATACTGAATAGAAACTTTGTTATTATGTTACCTGTCAATCCACTCTTTTTAGTTGATGCATTGATATTTTTGTACCATTCTAGATTTATTACTAATTTTTGTTTGAAAGGAGGGGCTAATGCCAACTCACGGGGACAACATTTTTTTGTGTGGAATAAAAACAACTGATATGAATCTATATACACTAAAGCAAAGGATTGCTTACATGGACAACCCCTCCTAATTTTATTTAGTTTTTTGGATTTTTTTTAGAGTGCCACGTGAATCATCCTAAAACAATTTCTTCTCTTTTATCCCTATTTTTCTCAATCATATCTCCTTTATCCTTATTTTTTCTCTTCAACATCTCTTAAAATGAATTTAAAACTACCAAAAATGCCAAAATTACCACATGTGCACTTTCTAACTTCTATCACATTCCCTCATTCCTATTTCTTCTCTCAAATCATCACAGGTCTAATATGAAATTTCAATTTTCTTAAAAATCTATATACACAGGGAATCACTATACTTTTATTTATTTTTAATTCTCATTGGTCATTGACCAGTGTTTATCTAAGGTAGAGTGTTACAGACGTAGGACGGTGGTTATTGGAATCTATGATGAAAATACATAGACCATACACCCTTATAAATAAGAAGTATATAATCCTCATATGATATCAATATTAAATAGGAACAAGGAAATATAAACACACTTCATGTTTAAAAAAAAAAAAAAAAGGAAATATAAACACACCTCATATTAAATTGGGATAAATAAGGAATGCTTAGTTTTTTTTTTAATTGGAATATCAACACACATCAAGTTGACGTAGGATTCTTTGTGCATGCTTATGGCTGTACGATGTGTGCACTTTATTGGAGGTGAGGGTGTTGGAGCAATGTATATTTATCAATGTAAAAGAATATGGAATAAAAATGCTTCAAGGCATATTACAATTGTTGCTTTCCTTAAGACGATTTTTGCCACCCACTCGATTAAATTAAGTCAGTAAAGGAGTTAATAAACAAGTAATTTCCAAGTTACTATAAAGCACAATGGAAATTGTATGTTGATCTATGGTTTGTTGTACTGAAGATCAACTCCAAACTTGTAGCCTTTCAAAGATTCGAGAGCAAAATTTTATTCTAGAGAGAGAAATTGTGTATCTTGTGGCTAAATAACCCTATTTATTTATAGAATATGGAGGTGGTCATGTCTATTCACAAGGGGATATATTGTAGGGGTGTAACAAGAGGTTATTTGAGCCTAAATGGTGCCTAGGTGTCTCTTGGGCTTTTTGTTTGTTATTGTTGGGCCTACGAGATCACCCTTGGGCTCATGTCTTTTGGCCCAATGCAACTAACCCCAATCAATTGGTGTGAGAATTTGAAAATGTCAAACTCCTTCTAACTTTAAATAACTAACCCATAGTTGGTAAGAGTTGCATCTTTTTAAAATTTTAAAAAATTTCATCAATCCACCACAATTTCAATTTTTTTTAAAATAAACAAATAAAATATTCCACTCTTGGTATCTTAAAGTTTTATGCTTCATTGAAGATGTCTTGTGGACACCTAATGGTATCTTGAAGCTTTTGGACGCCTAATTTTTTTATTTAAACACCTTTTTCTTACACTTTTAACATTATACACACATATCATCCTATGGTGTGGTCACACATTGGTCAGATGATTTGCTTAGCTTGGATTTGTTGAGCTGAGTTGACTTTGAGCTGAGTTTAGCTCTCAGGCTTGGCACGAGCCCGAGGCAAGCCTAAGCCTACTCCTTGTGTAACGATCCTAAGCTGAGTTAGACAAAGCTTGGCTCATTGACACCCCTGGGTTAAACCATGTTGATGTAAACAACAAAAAAAGTTCAACTTTATAAGGGCTTTAGCACAACGTATTATGAAATCCACTATGTTTGAAACTACTAGCCCACATAGAATTGGGCTTCACTAGTTATCAAATCATATTATTTGTTTTTAAGATGATGAAGGAAACGAGGGATGAGGAAGATCATCCATCACTTCATCTTCATCGGAAGGTAAGGCATTAGGCAATGAGGAGCCTACCATAGAGTGTCTTCAGCTCCTCAGGCCTTTAAACACCTTAGGAAATATCGAGCCTTTACTGAGTATAGGTTTCTCCTTGTCAGTGTCATCACTATCTCCTCTATCTATCGAGATAGAGCTGGTAGATAGGGATGGGAAGGTGATTTTTAAGTCTATACCTAAGAGATCTAGTAGGAAGGATCCGGAATGGCTTCCCTTTGCCTTGATCACGCAGGTAAGACTTATGCAATTATAATTTTTTTTTAGCAATTATAGTTTTTATCCTATTAATATTTTATAGTGATCTTACATGAGAAGACTACGTAAAGGCCCTACATCCCATTGGGGCCCTTTTTCCAGGTCTTAGATTATGTGAGACCAAATCTCGTGAGAACTGTGAAAACGGCACCAGAGGGCTGATGCATCAGTACCGAAAAGTGATTTTCACTTTTTGGGGGGCACTTATCACTTTTCAGCGCTGATGTGTCCGTACCCTGAAGCCGTTTTCACAGTTCTCACAAGATTCGGTCTCACCTAATTTTTACTGCTTTTTCCATGGCCCAACAGATGCATTTTGCCAACTTGTGTAGCGGGTGTAGATCCTTGCTCGCTTTAGCCAAGTAAGACGTGTGTTTTCTTGTTTTATTTGGATTGTGGTTAGTTCTTTGAAGATTAATATTAATCCTACATGCATTGTTGTGTTTGTAGCTCTCTGAGAGTTGGGCGAGGGGTTATGACAGGGTCTCATGGGAGCTAAATGCGGGTTATGACAGGGTCTCATGGGAACTAAATCTGAACAAATTAGGGTAATTGATAGGAATCTAAATCAAGGTATATAGAATAGGGTTTAAGGAATGAGATCTAGGATTGTTTAATAGGAGCTCTAATGGAGTTTAAACATGCTTAATATGGACTGATTTTGTGGTAGAAACAGGGGTTACAACTTGGTTAGGAAGAGGATTGAGTTTAGCAGTGTTATAGAGCAAAATAGAGTTGACTAGGGATGGTTTTAGAGATTTAGAAGCTAGGAAATAGGGTATGTTGCAGCCGTAAGTAATATATCAGCAAGGTTTTGGATTTTCTAATATAAAATAGTCTAAGAAATTAATCTCTGAGATAGCCGCAAGGCGATGATCAAAGGGATTTCAATCTGCTTTAGCTAAAAGGAACTTTTCCCCCACAACCTCTAGCAATCACCCCATACCTGCCTTTTGGTTTCTTCCACAAAAAGCACCGTGAAAGTTAAATTTAATCACATCACCAGTTGGTGGTCTCCAAACCAATTTGGCAATATCATCATCCAACCTCAAAAAGTGACACTTTTCAACATTAATTTCATTGAGCATCCTGAAAGAGGCAACACTGGCATAAAAAAAATTGAAATTCTTTTTTATTTTCTTTCAAAAACAACATAATTACGACTTTTCCAAATGATTCATGCAAAAATAGCAGTAAGATTAATAATTTCAACATGATCACCATTTGATAGATACTTCATATCACACAAATATTTGATCCATTGGGAAAAAGTCATAATGTTTTATTTAAAATTATTAAAGATGGGAGGGGGGTGCATACCACACCGAAGCCACAACCCTACATCTTTCTAAACAGTACATGGTAGACTCATTTTCCTCTTGACACAAAGGCCAAAGAGAGTTAATGGAATTTTTTCTTTTAATAAAAATTTCTTTTACAGGCAAAGTCTCCTTACATGCATGCCACAAAAAGTGTTTTGACTTCAAGTTGAACTCCAAGACTCCATAATTTACTCTAAGGGAATGAAATTTGTGGATTCTTGGTGAGGGGGGGGGTAATTGGAGAAATAGACACCATGTAAGCTGAATTAATAGGAAAAATTCTTTTTCTGTAGTGCCAAATTATTTTATTATTAGTGTTGAAAATGGGTATAGGTATTTAAAGGATTCTTCTTTTGTCTTCTTGAAAAATAATAATCCAAATACTATACAAATTCCAAGTCCTTGAGTGTTGATCAATAATTTGGTTGACTTTTTGAATCAAAGGGTTAGCTTGAGACATTGAAAATCTTAAAGTTGGGAGCCATGAGAATCCAAGGATCCTTCTAGATGTCAATTTCATTTCCATTTCCAACATTCCAAATAGTGCCTTTAACTAATAGCTCTCTTTCTTTCACAATACTCTTCCAAGCTCAAGAGTTATTAATTTTGACTTTTGAAGAAAGGAATGGATCTTTTGGGAAATACAACAATTTAAGCAACTTAACCCAAATGGAATTTGGGTTTTGAAAAATTCTCTAGGCTTGTTTTACAAGTAAAGTAAGATTGAATTTATGCAAATTTATAAACCCTAAACCCCCATCTCTTTTGTTGTGTTGAATTTTATTCCAACTAGTTCAATTAATTTCTTGTCCTTATCCCCATTACTCCACTAGAATTTCCTTTGTACCCCATTAATGGATTTACAAATCGTCTTGAGAATAAGATAGAAGGATATCGCACAAACATTGATGGTTTCCATAACCAATTTAAGTAAAACCTCCTTCCCAACTTGGGAAAAGAGTTTACATTTTCAACCTTGAACTCTAAGTTTGACTCTATCATCAATGTAAGGGAAAAAAGGGAGATTTTTTCGCTGCCTATAGAAGAAGGTAATCCTAAATATATAACTACCTACATGTTGCACTTGTTTAATGCCGAAGATACCTTAGATGATTGTCTTGAAGTGTCTAGGAGTGAAAATGCTGAAGATAATTTCAAATTTAGCTTGGTTAACAATTGGCTAGAAGCTTCATTAAAAATTCTAAGGCACTCATGTATTTGTTCAATGTTTCTAATGTCCACTTTTGAGAAGATAAAAATAGTCATCCACAAAAAGTAGATGATAGATAATTGAACTAGAATACTTTATTTTAATTTCTAAAATTTTGTTTTCTCTTTCTTTAGCTAGTAACAAAAAAGATAGGCCTTCCACACATAGCAAAAAGAGGAAAATTAAGGGATAAATGATCTCCCTATCTTATGCCTCTGGAAGGATTGATGGTTTTACCCGGAAAACCATATATTAGGACTTTGTAAGATACATAAGACATACATTTCCCAATCTATTTCCTTCATTTCTCATTAAAACCCATTTTTCCTTTATATTCAAAATCAGTGGCCACTCCACCTTATCATATGTTTTATTCATATCGATTTTGATTGTCATATGATGCTTTTTAGATTTATCTTTCTTAAGAAAAATAAGTATTTCATGATCAATCAAAATGTTATAATAAATTTGGCATTTAATAAAATGCACTTTGATGAGGAGAAATGATTTTAGGGAAGACAAGCTTCAGTCTATTAACCATAGGCTTAGAAATGATTTTATAAATAACATTGCATAGATTTATAGGTCTAAATTGAACTATGGATTCTAGGATCTTAATTTTGGGAATAAGAGAACCAATTAAAGGTTTGATTTATAATGGAAAGAGAGTCGTCTTTATTTAAAAAAAGTTATAGCAACAATAACATCGTCACCCACTATATTCCAAAACTCCTGATAGAACCCTGCCTAAAAACCATCAAGACTTAGAGCTTTCATTTTTCCAATTGAAAGTAGCTATTTTAAATTCCAATCACCAATACACAGGACATGATGAGCTCATAAATTGTACTAATCATATTGATCATAAAATCATAAAAGCTATTTATTTTATTTTTAGCAGGTTCCCATATACCAAAAAAAAAAAAAAAAAAAAAAAAAAAAAAAAGTAAGAAGAAGTGACCAAAAAAGA
>JAOXJP010121580.1:0-13840 GCA_025762735.1 Platanus orientalis | reverse complement strand
ATGAATTTTGTAAGGTTAAAATCATAAAAAAAAAAAGAATGTTCAAATGAACATTTGCCCCCTATTTAAAAGAGGCACCACGTTCAAAAGACATTTGTTAACCAAAAAACAACTCAGAAATTCATCACGTGCCAACCTGTGGTGTAGGGACACGGGAGACAAAACAAATTGGGCTGTAACAGATCCTCTGTCTCTCCACTTTTAATATCTAAACAGATCCTCTGTCTCTCCACTCATAATATCTAAACTGCATGACAGACTAAGCCGAGATAGAAATAGAATTTCGTTTCTCCTCGTCTCCGTAGTCCGTATAAAACAAAAACAAAAAAACACGCTAAAAGTTTTCATATTCCTTCACGACTCACGAGTGTTATAACCAGTCAACCCGTTTCCCCCTACTTGGCTCGATTGACTCTGGATCCACCTGTCAATGCAGGCTAAAATCATAAACTTCTTTAATCCTATACAATGACTAAATTACCCCTTACGTGGCCTCCTTAAAGAGAACGACCAGAGTAGCTACTAGGTCGTTGGACTAGAGGATCCGCCCTAGTATTATTATTGTGCATTATTGGGTGGACGTGTCAAAGATGCTGACGTCTTGAGGGTTTGAAGCTGCTGCATTAATGGTGGATAAAGAGACAAAACAGCACAAGATCCACGGCTAGTTAGTCAAAAAGACAACTTTTTAGGCTGTCCCACCGCCATGAGCCACCGTTCTTTGACGGCCACGTACTCTGCATCCAGAATCCTTGCTTTATTACCACGTGAAAGGATAGTAACTCATATGTGGTTGGACACGTGTTAGATTGTCGCCATCTCCGGCGAGATCCCCGGAACCCCGGCTGTCGGGATCCATGAATAATCCATCAACTTTCTTCGAAATTTTGTCTGACATGTTAGTCAGAATAGAGCACACGGAACTTCCACTTATCAAGATCTACTTTCTATTTTAGGGGGATTTAGTGTTATTGTGAGGTTGATTAGGAGCTTTATATGCTTGCTTTTTTGGGGTCTTGTTAAGCTTAAGATTAGTAGGACTTCTTTTTCTTAATCATTATCTTTGAAAACAAGAAAACAAATGAAAAAGGAAACCATTTAAGAAAAACTTGTAGTTCTTGTGAGTATGACAGCAACATCGTTGGTGTAATTAGGGCTGTCAATACAAAGCAGACATCCTTATTTGTATTTCTTTATTTAATTGAATAATAAATTGAATTCGAATATTTACAGAAATAGTAAGAACCTAGAAACTATAAAAATGAAAGATGATTGATAGATCAACGAGAGAAAGGGAATAGACCATTGGGGAGGTTTTAGCTTTCTTTTATTAGAAGTGGGAATTGGAGATAAGAAATAGATTAGGGTTAGGGTTAAGGTCTTCATATGTTGTATTCTAAGTAACATGGCTTACAATATTATAAAATCAATATTAATTACATATTAATTTAAATGGATATGAATATTTACCCGAATAATTGAATTGAATATAAATGCATCTGTATTGTCTTTAAGCAAATAGAAAACGAATCAAATACAGATAACAATCGTATAGTTGACAGCCCTTAGTGTTATTAGCATCATTTTTATATTATTTATCTAAAATTTGTATTATCTTGGGTGATTAGATGGGAAGACTTCTTAATTCATTAGTCATGTCTGCTGATCCAACTGACGTTTGATTGAATTCAAAATTTCTCTTTTGATTAATTATTTGGTAAGATACTATAAGAAGACAAACATATGATCAATAATGCGACTTCCCAAGAAAACAAAGGGGATTAAGTTTCTTGATACAGTAAGCTTTAGAAAATTTCAACCAAGCGGTATAGATTTTATAGTATCAACACCAAAGTCAAACACAAAAGATTTAAAAAAAAAAAAAAAAACACTAAGCATTTTGATCCTTCTTCTCTCTTCTCACACTCTTGATTTACATAAATTCATTGACGTCCAGGATATCTGGGATTTCGAACTTCAACATGTTACTGCAGTAGCTATCTCTCTCATCTTCAGTGCCGCTGTTGATGTAAGTTGATGATGAATTCAATGGAGTAGGGCTCGATGTAGGTGTCGATAGAACTGAAGCAAAGCTGAAATTCTGGTTGCTATTGTTGTTGGACTGGAAATTTGAGTTTTCAGATATAGGGTAGTCAACAAGGGTTTGATCTGAACAATAGTAGTTGTAGTATCGTTGAGGAGAGAAATTATCAGTCAAATTAGACGATAGAACATTGTCTTGCCACACATTTGGTTCTGAATTTGGGCAGCTAAAGCTGGTAGGATTTGATGGGAATTGCTCCACATTGGTTTCCAAGAGTTGGGTTTCATTTAAAAATGGAGCACAAGGAGTATCCGAAGTAGTGCAAGCTTGAAATTCTTGATTTAGGATTTGGAGCTGGTTGGGAGTGAAGGGAGGGAACTGGTTTTGAGCTTGTGGATTGCAGAGTTGGGTATCTTGAAGATTTCTTTGGAGAAGGTCAGTGCTTTCCCGTTGGGATGATAAGATAGTAGTAGCCAACCTTAGGAGCTCAGGATTAACGAGAGGTTGGATCCCTAGCAATCTTGCAACATTTATTTGAGATGGGTCATAGAGAGATGAGCTGAGAATTGAGGAGAGGTCGAGAAGATCAAGGCGTGGGCTGTGAGTTACTGGATCGATACCCATTCGGAGAAGCCTTTTTCTAATGTGGGTGTTCCAGTAGTTTTTTATTTCATTGTCGGTTCTTCCTGGCAAGCGAGCAGCAATGGCAGACCACCTAAATTGAGAAAAGAAAATTTAAAAAAAAAAAAGCCAAATTGTTAGGTTATAGAAGAAAGGAAGCCCATGAAGTAGGTAAGTTTCGAATTCCAATTCTAAGAAGAAAAAAAAGCTTACCTGTTCCCCAAGATACTGTGTAATTGTATTATGGTCTCTTCCTCTTCAAAAGAGAATCTCCCTCTCTTGATATCAGGTCTCAAATAATTAGTCCATCGAAGACGGCAACTCTTTCCACACCTTTGAAGCCCTATACAATTCAACAAAAGAAAAAGAGCAAACCCATTTCTTTAATCCCTTAAAAAAGAACAATTCAACCTTCCAAGCCAATAAAGTAGACAAAACCAAGCTCTAGACATTGAAAAGTAAGAAAACTATCAAATACCCATATACTAACCAGCATTCTTTGGAACAGTTCTCCAACTTCCATGGCCATGTTTCTGGATATAATCTATCAGTTTCTGATCCTCCTCTGGAGTCCATGGCCCCTTCTTCAGTCCATTCTTTTCACAACAAGGTGCTCTCCCCATGGTCTCACAAGATGCTCTTTTGAAACCCTTTGCTACTTCGTACTTATAGATAGTAGAGAGAGAGAGAGAGAGAGAGAGAGAGAGAGAGAGAGAGAGAGAGATGTAAAGGAGAGAAGTTTAAGAGAGAGATGTAAAGGGCTTAAGTTTAAGAGAGATAAAAAGAGGTATGCAAGGAAAGTGTCGTAGATCGTATGGGAAGGGTGTGTATAAATAGTTGGGAAGGCTAGGAAAGAGAAGAAGTCAAGGGGATTCGGTGCCGGCCTTTGTTATCACAAAAGCGTACGTGTCCCTCACTTGGGAAATGAAATCCATCTCTTTTCTTTGAGAGGGTAATAAATCACAGTTACAAAGTTAGAAATCGTTTTCCCGCCGACGCCTTTCCAAGCTTTCTGAGTTCACATTAGCTGTCGCCAAAAGTCATACCGCCACGTACAACCCAAATGACGGGCCTGGCGCTTTTGAAGAACACTGAACACGTTACAGCGACCTCGGAGTATATCGCCCTATGTATAGCCCCCAAACCTAGTCTACTTGAGTTGGTTCTGTTCGCTACACCCAATTTGTCTGTCCCCTCCTATCCCCACAAACAAAAGGTGAGGTATATAAGGTTAAAATTGTAAAAACAGTTTTCAAATGGAAAATAGTTACTCAAAGCGGATTTATTTCCTGCAGGGCAAAACCTTCCAGCGGCCCTGAGAACCATGGCGTTGAGTGACATGTGGTGAAAAAGTGAACTATCACATCTTGTGTGTCAGCTTTTTTCAGTTTTTTTCGTCACATGTTATCCAGCGCCCTGGCTGCCTCAAGGTTTTGCACTGCAGGAAATCTGATTCCATAATAATGGGGCTTATAGGGTTAAAACCATAAAAAAAAGTGTTCAAATGGACGTTTGCTCCCTATTTTAAAGAGTCACCAAATTCTTAAACCAACATGTGTCAGCATGTGGTGTACGGACACGGGACAAATAAATTTGGGTGTGGCAGATCCTTTCCCTTTCGAATAACTGGATTTACGTGTATGCATAGTTTGTCCTTTTAATAAAAGGGTGCAAATGTTTTGTGACCAAAATCTGTGTGATCATATATTACATGCATCACAGATTAACAACTTTTAAATGAGCTTTTTTTTTAACACTTTTAACCCAATTTGTGTCATCCCGTGGTGTGACACATTTGGTCACACTAATTTTAATCATAGAAAATTTGTTCGTACAATATAAAACGTGGGCCAGAAATGAGCTTTTAATAGGCAATTAATGATAATAATAATAATAATAATCATAATAGACTTTGGTGTTTGCCGAAATATGAAAGCATTTATTAAGGAGAGAAAAGGGGTTCTTTTCACAAATATATCTGTGAAATGAAGGATAAGAGATTTCTCTTCTTCAACAGTTTAAGTTACAATTATAGTTATTGAGATATTAAGGAACTTATTAGTATTTAATCAATGAAATTCCATTGGAGCTGAAGTTCCTATTTTCTACATTTCTTTTCAGATGGATAAGCTGAAGTATTATTTGATTTATCAAGGAAGTGTCACCATAACTTAAAACATAATTTTTATGTTAAGTCTTAAAATCTAAGGATTGAAGTGTTTGTTACTGTAATTCCTATTAACTTGCTTCAACCATTTTTTTAAAATTATTTTTGTCATGTTAAAAGTCAGAATATTGTAAGACTTGACTTGGGTTTTCTTTATCTAACTGATAGTTCCAATGTACGGTTCGTTTATCTCTCCTAACCCAATATACATATTTCTCAGCACTAACAAGGTTCATTGGGCCGACACCCCATTTGGTCATTTCATCCGTTGATTCTATTGCAAGGCCTAGGCCTATACCCTTAATCATGTTTTGTGACCTTACAATAGTATAATTATCAACTGAAAATAACAATAGAAAATTTTTAAAAAGAAAAGAAAACTTACTATGGTCTTTCAAAGAGTGGAATTTTATGTAACTTAAACCAAAAATTGGAATAAGATTGTTGTGTGGTATAATTTTCAAAACAATTACAAGATTCATGTTTAAAGGGTTTGAGTGGGTTCTTACGCACACTACTCTTTTATTTGGGCTTGGGACCGATAATATCTGAAGATATAAACACTGGTATTCAAGTTGCCTCATGGATCAGGAATACTCTAAAAAAACCATACCATTGAAAAATAAAAATAGTCTAATTTACAACTAGACTTGGATAAATTGAGAAAAGATGGATTTGTCAAGTAGTAACAATGACTAGGGCAGTCATGATAAACTTCTGTTAATGCTCTGCAAATTTCGGGTGTTGACATGTAAAAAATCTACAAACTCAACTTTCACTTTTTTGCTTTTATCGACTTTTTTTTGCTACATGTAAACCATCGAACATTAGTGGAAGTTTAGGGTTGTTGTGGAAATTTGAGTCATCTAATTTGTATGAATTTTTAGCCCATGACTTTTCCAAGGAGTTTGGATCCTCTCAGTAAGTATAAATACATTAACATGCAATGGTTCCTAATTTTTGTATACGTGTTAGACACCCCTGGCACCGTAATGTAGGTTAATTTATTGCAGAGGATGAGTCATCATTTAATGCCTGAAGGGTCGCCATTGGATCACGATCCCGTCCAGATTTGTTGAAACAAAATAAGACGTATGTCTTTCTTGTCACTGCCACACGACAATTTTTCTTTTTTTCTTTTTATAAATGTAATTGGTGGGAAGATCATGAGCAGGTGCCCTCTTATCTGGGCACCATTTCTCTAATAAATGCGTCATAAGGGCATCACATCTCTCATAAGCTCTCTCTCTCTCTCTCTCTCTAAACAAAGCTTCTAGAGAACTCACCATTTGTTGACTTGAGGCTGAAGTAGTGAGAGATTCAACTCTGAGATTGCTTTCGCGTTTGTCAATTATTGGCTTTGCTTTGGATTTGATCCCATTTCATAGTCTGCAACCACCCCCCACACATGACTTTTAGATGAAGGCAATTAATAAGGCGTTTTCTTCAGTTTTCTCACGACAGAGACGATAACAAGAACCGCAGATTTTATGTAGGTAGCTCCAGACAGTTCAGTTTAGAAGAATTTACCCCCCAAGAATCACCGTTCGCTACTCAGATAATGCATGGGATCTTCCCGCCCCCCCCCCCCCCAAAAAAAAAAGAAATCTTCAATACTTAATGCCAGATATGATCGGATCCAGTGAGGATTTTATACGCCAACCCCTAACCTGCACAGCGTCCGCCAATGGTCAAGCGGGTGAAAGTATCAGCGCCGAAATGTGATTTTCACTTTTTGGGGGAGTGTGAAAACACTTCTGACACTGATGTGGCCATCCATTGACCTAGGCGTTTGCATATGCCAAGCGTAGAAAAACCTCATCGGATTGGATCCGATGAAGACTTTATACGCTGACCCCTAACCTGTGCCAACATCCGATGATGGTCAAGCAGGCAGACATATCAGCGCCAAAAGTGATTCACTTTTTGGGGGCGTGTGTAAATCACTTCTGACACTGATGTGGCCACCCTTTGACCTAGGCATTTGCATACGCCAAGTGTAGAAAAGCCTTGCTGGATCAAATCGGATTGCACATAATCATTCAATGTACCACCCTTCATTGTTGAAACCCCAAATTTCGTTCCAAAAAAAAAATGTATGTATGCTCAGCCCCCAAGATCCATTCCGTCTTGCATCTTTCATTCGTCCCTCAAAAGTGAAATCACTATTTTTTTTGGTATGCGTACGTCTCTTGAAACCCACAAGATTACTTGTGGACAGAAGAGGATCCTTTTTGAGTTCGGAAACACGAGTGAGGGGACTCGTATCTTCTGTGCCACCTTGTGGTCAACCACAGGTGAGCCCAGACACAAAGGGGGTGGGGCCTTAGAAAAGTGAATGGGTCCACCCCCTTTGAACAAGGTGGTTTAGATCCGGACCAGCCTGTTATGACCTGTTTGGCCTAACAGGTCGACACATCACCAAACAGGGGCGGTTTGGATCTGTCCAACTTCCATTTTTTGGTGACATGTCAACCTGTTAGGCCAGACAGGTCCTAACAGGCCATAAGGAGGCCAGACAGGATCCAAACCCAAGCGAGGGCCTCTTCAAAAAATTAGGCTCCTTGCATTGCATGACGATGCCCATACACGGATAAGTTTCTTTAATCTGATGACTTGGAACTTCCCTTCTACGTGTGCCCATGAGAGACGGCACGATATCCTCTGTGACACCCCCTTGTGCGATGCCCCATGAGGCAAGACATGAGGGGGTACCCCCAAAAGTGAATGGGTCCTACCCCTCGTGTCTTGCCTCACGGGGCGTTGCACAAGGGGGAGTCACAGAGGATATCAACCCGAGAGAGACGCAAACATTTCAAGGCGGGAGCCACCACTAGCCAAATCACCCTATCAGCAGCCCTCCAAGTCACTCTCCATGACGTCTGCCCCCTTGTCTAACTCCCAACAATAAGCCTCTATTCTCTTGACGTGTGTCTGTTGGGCTCCTTTGGCTTAGTTGACAAGCATTCAATCCCTTCTCCTAATCCTTTCTTTTGTTTTCCTTCTTTCTTCAAGGTAGAGAAAGAGAAAGAGATGTTAAAGCCCTGTTCAATCAACATTGAAAATCATGTTTTCAAGTGTCTCATCCACCTCTATCTAACATTAAATGTTTGGTCAAATATTATATTATTCATCAGCTGGGATTTGGTCTGAAGTTTTATAATAACGGATCATTTGATCCATACCTACCCCTCTTCTTTTCCACGTTTCCTTGCTTCTCCTTACATTCTTACCTCCATTAAATTACCTCTTAGAAAGCCCTAGAACACATTTATTATAATGTATATGGAATGAGACCATGAAAAATAATAAAGTGTTGTTAATACTATAAGCTTTTAATAAAGGTTTGGTAACTCTATTAATTAGATTAGTGTCAAACATAATCTTGGGCTTATGTCCCCGTGTCTGCTATCATGAAGACATCCCCCCAATAGTATTTTGAGGGTTACTAATTAGGGTTTATGTTTTTTGTTAAAAAAAAAAGGGCTTACATCTTAAGATGGTTAGATTAAATTACTTGTCCAAATCTAGGGCTTGCTTGTGCATGGGTTATCCAAAACAAGTTACGTACGCCTTCAAGTTGACTCACAGAGATATATATGCACTTGGTAGATAATCTAAATTTTGTTAGTGTGTGTTGTGAGGTGTCCAATAACCCCAACAAACGTTGAATATTAGTTGATGTTGTTTATTGTTATGATGGATTTTTTAATGTGGTAGTTCACATACTTCAGGGTTTATTACTGATGCGAGATCTAAGTAAGTGTGGATGGAGTATAATCGTTATTATTATGTCACCCATGCATATTTAATTAAACTACGTAGTCGTACAACGAGTCCGAAAGGTTTATAATCTATGTGAAAAATAAGTAGTCTTACTATTATATTCATGAAGACGAGAGAACACCTGGCTCATATCAGCCATGACAATTAAAATACGAATACATATGAGTTCTTATATGCAACTGTCTCAACTTATGTATGGTGGTCAAGGACACGTGGTCGATTCTTGCACATAGGTTTATCCGGTCACAGGTCATCAGGGCAAGATCATATTTTAAGGTGATCTAGTCTACAATTATGGATGAGTTTCTAATTTCGGTGCATCTCAGTGTGGAAATGTAATGATCAAATGTGATATGGTCAGTCTCATTTGAGATTTCATGGATGAATGGATGGAAATGTCTGGGTAGATGCAATTTCGCACCACAATGTTTATATTCATACAAGAGGGAAATGAGAAGGTGTCTTAAGCTTGTTAAAGAACACCAAAGTTAGTTAGGCCAAAAAAAAACAAGTTGGTGGTGTTCAATAACTTGCTGAGTCAACTCAATCACAAACGGAAATTAGGAATATATTAAAACCTGGAAAGAACTCTGTTTTGAGTATTCCAAACACATCAACTCAGGAATCAGACTACGGGATAAACTTTTTAAACTGGAAAACTGAACAGAATAGGTGGCAGCGTTTCTAGCTTGGGCATACATTTACCAACTTGTAAATGTCATTTAATTTTTGCATCTGATTACTACAAATTCAAGTGATATCTTTACAATACATGATTAGAATTGGGTGTCGGCAATATGATTATGGAGTTTTATCCATTTAGTGTTCACTAATAAGAGATGGCATTTCAGGTTGCAAAAGAGAATAACATTGGACAAACCCCCCAGTCACAACAGTTAGACTAAAAGCAGCACAGCACTTTGTTGTAGTCATATTGTATACTATGACTGGCAGTAGAACTTTTTCACAGCTAAAAATGTATTGCTTCTAGCAGTGTTACTGAGACTCCTCAAGCCTATGAATTCTAGTTGTGCCAACACTCCTCGCCATGGCATGAGGCTTCTTGTAATGAGTCTGATGCCATTTTAGGTTGATGTTAATAAAATGTGTTACCACTGACACCTAGTCCTAAATAAGGTTTCATGGCAAACACATCACCTAAGGTTCCACTTCTTCGATTTCATGTTTTTCTCTTTTTTCCCCTAATTTCTTTTCTTTTCATTTTAGAAGTGTCTAGTACTTGTTATGAAGTTTAGGGCACCATATTACTTCACAACTACACATGTTGAAATACGGAACACAGACCTCAACAAAAGGTTTTATGTGAAGTAGAATATGAAAGTTTTTTTTAGACAGGGAATCTATAGACAATTCTACTTGTGGCCTCCATCATATCTTTCTCTTCTTCCTTTGTCATCTTCTCCTTTTGCCTCTCTCAAAGTCTACTTGTTTCTTTCTGATGGAAGTATTGTAGATTTTCCCAAGTTATTCTTTTATATTCTGATTTTTATAATACAACTGATGTAAGATATTGTGGAAATCAAGATTTCTAATCTGGTTCAATTAACATAAGCCAAAAAGAAAGGTTCTAGAATAATAAAAAAATGCTGAAAATTAATAAAAAGTGATCAAGAACCCTAATCTTTAAAGAAATTAATCAAGAAAGCAAATGGACTAATTCAAAGGTGGAATGATCAAATGGAAGCAAGAACTAAAGAAAGATTGAAGAAAGAATGAAAGTAGAGGGATTTCAAAATCTACCAAAAAATCAAGAAACTTGAGTTTTCAATTTTGAAACCCTAGAAGGTGGGGACACTAGGGGACATGCAACTGCCTCCTTATTTATGTTGTGGTTTATATTTTTATAAAAAAATAAAAAGAAAAGATGGGCTATCATGTATGGTTGGTGTATAATGGGTTTAGGGTTCAAGAAAGGGTACACTTCAAGAAACCCTAGAATTTAGGGTTAGAAATTGGGAGTTTTGATGTAGATAGATATGTTATTTTTTGTGATGAAAAAACTTAGAAGGAATTAGGTTGATGAAGATTTGAAGAAGTAATTAGAAAAATAGTGGTTGTTGAAAATTTTCCAGAATTCAAGAAACTAGCAAAAGAGGCAAGATCAAAGGGTAAAAGAATAGAGAAGATGATGGATGTTGTGTAGGAGCAAAAATGAATAATAAAAGGAAGTAGAAGAAAGAGTTTTTAAAGAAGAGAATAGAGAATTCTCCGCCGAAAAGTTTGAAAAAGAATAAAGAAGAGTAAAAGAATGATGGGGATTAGATAAAAGAAGAGAAGAAGAACAAAACAAGAAATTGGAGAACTCACCTAAGCTGTGAGGAGAAAGGTATACTAGCCAAAACATGAGCTTCTCAAAGGCTTCAATTCATTAATTTTTTCAAAACTGTCATATAAGAGGTCTTTAGGACCCATTTATAATAAGAAACAAAATTTGACTAAAATACCCCTCCTTGTATGGTTAGCCTAAAAAACCCAAATAAATCCTAAAATAATATTAAAAAAAATCCTAAAACACTCCCAAATAGCTCCTAATTCAATTGCAACTTTCTAACTTGGCTCTATAGCCTTTTTACATTCAAAATCACTAATTAAAGCTTCTAAAAATATCAAATAACAAAAAACTAAGGCATTAATAGCCTGGACAACAAGTAGGCTTCTTCAAAATTCCTTTATTCTTTGGCTTAGGCTTCTAAAGAGGGTAAGTCTTCTCTAACCAGTGCATAGCCACCACATCAAGCCTCGTAATTATGTCCGCATCACCCATCTTTCATCAGTTATATCATACCAATTGAAATATCTTTCTAGACTAGCATGTTAATCTAAAAAAATGTGGACTGGTTTTTCCTATAAAATGATGTATTTATACGTTTACTTTCTTGGTAATATCATTAGCTGATACTTAAGGGTCATATCTCAAATTTCACTTGCTCCATTGCATTCGTCAGCATATCCAAAAGACATGGTTAGTTGCTTTCCATTGGGTCAAATAGTTGTAGGGCTTACCCTAAAAGGTGGTAAAGGAACTCTGTAATGGTTAAACATTCTTCATTCCTTGTTCTCTTCCATTCATTGGTGCATTAGATGAAGCACCATGCATAGAACTTGTTGGATTTTCATTGGACTGAGGAGCAGTCTTTTGTAGCTCTTGAAACTTGACCTTCAATGCATCAACTCTCTCCGTAATCATAAAAACTGAATTTATCTTGCTGCTGTCAGTCTGTCCATTGTTTTTACTTGATGGTTCTAAGGGATGCTGGGGAGTAGAGGGTAGGACTGTATTTCTCAGACAGTTTGCCCTTCTTTAACGTCTCCTTTTCTTCTTGAGTTAACATTTCTTCATTCATCAGGAGGAAAAAAAAAGGATAAAAAGAAAAGAAATAAAGAACCTAGCAATCATCTTAGGTAAGAGATAATTGCACATCCAAGAGCTTTGACAATTGCTTCTTAAAAATTTTATTCATTTAATATTCAGTATTCTGACTTGCAAAACATATTTAAAAGTTTCACACCCTAGACTTCAAAATCCCACTCTAACTAGACTTCAAAATCCCACTCTAACTAGACTTCAAGAAAAAGGTAGAACTATAAAATAATTAGTTTCTATCACAAAGAGATATTCTCTAGCATTCTGGTCAACACTTCCCCAAATCACATCAGATTTGGAAGATTTTGGACTCTTTGGAAGGTTAAATAGTATAAATTTTCAGAAAACGTTGAAATCATGTCGTTTGACCCTCCAAAATAAGTTCTATAGAAAAGTGAAGGAAATAAATAGAAAAGTGAAGGAAATAAAACTCAATTTTCTTTAAAAAAAAACTTATTCAACTTGGAAATAAATAAATACCTTCAAACTAACTGAGAGGTAATTAACTCAAAACTGGCAAAATTAAAAATTGATGCCAACAAAAAATTTAAACCCCAAATACTCTTGCATAAGCCCATCAAATGGGCTGTTTTGTGTCCAGCATATGGTGTTATGGGTAATGTTGGAGTCACCTTGGGAAGCAAGTCCCAATTCCATGAGATCCAATATTTTGTCCTCCATTGAAAAGTTACCCAAACTTTCTAGAGCTTAAAAAAAAAAAGAAAAAAACACTAAACTAGTAAAATGTGAACTTAGGTGCAATCTTTGAGAGGGAAAATTTGTAGAAAAAAGTTAATTTTTACATTTTGCACTGAAACATTTTCAAAGTATTGAACACTCAAGAAGCTCTGGTAAATGTAAAGGTCACAGAAATTCAGGTAGGGGAAAAGATTTGCACAAAAACTAATAGCAGTCACATTATTCACGGAAAAAACACCAAGAAAAGAAAAACCAAAGTGTTACAGCTGAATCTTGCTTAGTCTCAGAATCCAAGTAACTTTGACATGGATGCTTTGCCTATTCAAACAATAAATGCTACAATCACTGTTCCCCATGGTTCTAGTTTTGACATGACACAAGGGTTGGTACTGTTGTATATCATAAGGGTAAACATGTCATATGGGTATTATATACCCATACCATTAGTACGTTATAAGTATGATATACCAATAAAGTGTTGGTATAAATACCAGTGTACGAGTATACCCTACTCACACGATTCATTTGTTAATTCTCTCTTCCCTCTCATATCATCTCTTCTCTTCTCCTCTCTTCTATTACACTATGAGCCCTAACCAATCTTTGTGCAGGTGTTCCAAGTTGGTGTTAGAGCAGGAAAAACCAAGAGGAAGACTTGACACACCTTCGCTGCTGACGTCTGTAGCCATATGGCTTGGCAGAGTAGTGAAACTTTTCGCTTGATTCAGTAGTTGGTGTTTTTAGAAGAATTATGGAAGTGATTGCAGGAGTTTTGGAGAAGATCTAAGATTTTTTAAAGAATTTACAAGGATTTTTGGCCAAAAAATCCATATCTGAGTATTTTGAGTTATACGTGCAATTGGGAGGTGTTTTCTGCAGTATGCCTGTTCGTTTTGGTCCTCTACAATCCAAGTGATTAAATGGAGGTGGTCTTGCGAGATTTGGATAAGTATTGAGAGCACTGTGGTGTTTTTCTTCAAGGTACCCTACCCCCCCTTTCTTTTTCGATTTTTTTTTATGCCAAATCGTGTTGGGTGTTGAGAGACTAGTTATCATTTGTCGTGGTGATGTTCTTTGGTGTCATATACAGCCCATGTGGTCTTGTGGTGGTGGTTGGAGTTGTTGTTTCTTTAAAACC
>JAOXJP010121569.1:0-13840 GCA_025762735.1 Platanus orientalis | reverse complement strand
AATTTAAACAACCTTAGGGAATTTATCAGCCCTGCTCCCACTCTGCTATAGGTAACACTATAGTGCATGACGGAGCCTCGTGGTCTATGATAAATTCACAAAAAAACAATTTACTTAATTAAAAGAATTTTCGCTGCATATTGATTAAAATAAAATTAAGTAAATTAAATTAGAGCTGAATAAATTATTTTAAAAGAATAAATTATTTAAAAGAATTTTTAAATATTTTATAAAGATCCTATTCACCCCTCTTCTAAGATCCATTTCAGGAATTTCACTATCTGTCATACTCCGGTCTCCTCACATTCATCTATTCTCAAAGTACTTTTCTCCTTAAGTCCCCCATTTTTGTTTATTTTCCTTGCCAGTGTTGGGTGTTTCTTTCTTTTTATTGTCTTTTCTTAGTTTTTCTCTATTTCTGTTAGCGTTGTCGATTTTTCTTTTTCCAACAACGTTCATTTTACCTAGTTTTTTTTATTTCCTGTGCCTACTCTTTGAATAGATGGTGTCTAGGGATACCATCGATCGGATGGTCAATGGGACCGATGACTTCTCAGAAGTCAGGCAAGTTCCCTTGGGGCAAGCTACTGAGCTTTCTTTGACTAGTGCCCAAGGGGTGGCCAGGGAGATTGCTCCCGAAGAGGATTTTAAGGCCACTTAGTACGTCTCCAAGTTGGGGGTGAGGACTTTCACCTAGTACTACATGATTTATCAAATCCCCGAGGGGGTAATTCTCACAGCCCTGGGGGAGGCTCGGGCTTTTGAAGCTCCAGGCAATAGCGTGGGGCTATCTAAGCAGGCCCTTATGGCAGGCCTTAGGTTCCTCGTTGCCTGGTTCCCCAGGGAACTGTTTCTTTGTCATGGGTTGGCGCTTGGGCAATTAATGCCCAATGTTTGGCGAATGGCCATCGCGTGCATGGTGCTATGGGAACTGACCTTCCAAGGGCGGCACCACCTTACTGTAAGCAAATTCTTTCACTATTATGTTGTCAAAGAATAAGAATCGGGGTGGTTCTTCTTTGCTAGTCGGGACCCACCGATGACTCGGTGACGAAGCTCCCGAGTTCATATAATGGGTGAAAGACCTTGTACTTTTTCATCTCGGGTGAAAACTGGGAATGACCACTAGGCGAGGTACCGGAAGTGAAATTCAATTGACGTTGGGCATCAGTCATCAGCCCGATAGGTAAGTGGTTGTTCTTATCATCACCTGTCATGTGTAATTTTCTTTTTTATGCTCCATCTTTGACTTGTTTGTACCTTCTTTCCTTCTCCTTATATATATATATATAGCCGTCGAAGTAGGCGAGGTGTCTGACGAGGAGCAGGATCATATCAAGAGGGTCGTGAACTTTCCTATCCACGTCTTCTTGGAGCTAACCATGCCTAACTGGCTCTTTCAGTGTAGGTTTGGTCCTGACACTTCTGGTAATGCACCCATCCCCCTTTCTTTCCCCTTTTTCTCTTTTCTTATTTTTTTTTGACCTCTGACCTCGGGTTTCTCTTTATGCAATGATGAAAACCGATAAGAGTTATCTTGGCAAGGCCAAAGAGATCAGGGATGCAGCCCGGGGAGTAAAAAAGGTTGCTTAGCAGTCGACCACCAGGGTGGGGGCGGTCACGACTTCAAAGAAAAGGAAATGCCTTCCGAGGCCATTGCTCCCGAGACAACCTCGATGCCTCCTACTCCTACTATAATCCCAGTCCTCCACCTAGACGAGGATGCTGAGCATCCCTCTCCCCTATCTACAAGCAAGGTTCCAGCTGCGACTTCTCAACTGGCTATTCCCCCAGTCATCTTTGTTACCCCTATCGTGGAGACCCTGGCTTTTGTAGCCTCCTCAGCTCTTGTAGCTCCCCTGGTTCCTTCCTCAACTATCGAGGACCGTTATGTTGCTACAGCCTCTACATCCGCCCCTGATCAGGGAGTGGACGACTCTATCCTTAGGCCAAATTCTTGGCTACTAAGGACTAGTATTGGGGGTGCATCTCTCTTAGACAGTGTCCCCGCCTCTAACATCGAATATCTAGGGAAGCGCCTCTCCCCTACCGGTGTGCATCGGGACATGATGCACTATATGGCCAAGGTAAGAAGTTCGGTCGCATCTTTTTCTTTACCTGCTCTCCTAGTTCTAAATTGGTTCCTCACCTTCTCCCCTCCCCCTTTTTTGCAGACCGTGGCTCTAATGGCTACTTCCATCGAGAGGTACAAATACTGTGAGTAGGTCAAGATCAATAACCTCGACCATCTTGCCAAGGCCAGAAATGATCACCTGGCTTTTAAGGAAGAGGCCAAGTCTAAGATTGTCAGCCTCGAGAAGAGGCTCAAACTTTCAGAGGAAGACCACTCAAGTCTGGCAAGAAGGCTGCCGAGTAGAGGCTCGCATTAAGAATTTGGTCACTAGCTTGTGAGATTCGGAGGCTGAGATCACCCATGCTAGGAATGACCTCGGAGTTGAGAAGAATCGGTGCATGAGGGTTGAGAGTGAGCTCAAGACGACTATCGAGAATACAATCAAGAAGACCATGGAGGAGACCTTGAAATGGGTACACCTCGAGCTCAAGGTAGGGAAGGATAGGGAGAGACAGGAGATGTGGGAGGAAGCCTCTCGGGAGGCCGAGGCTAAATACTTGGCCTCGAAAGCTTTTGGCGTTGTTAGGGCTGACTGTTTTTGGGAAGGATGGGAGGAGTTCAAGGATGTCGCATTAGAGCGATTCTCGGATATTGACTTCTTGTCCCTCAAGCCCCGAGGAACTAAAGTCGAGGACAAGGAGGAGGAAGAGAACGACCATGATAACGCTATGGTTACTAGGGGGCCACCAGGGAGGACTAGGAAAAGACGGCCAAGGGGGCAGTCAAAGTGCTTACTGCCACACTTAGGGGTCCTGACATTGCAATGGGGGATGCTAACCCCGAGGAATAATTTTTGGTTTTTTTTTATTTTGCTGTAACATACTCCATATGAATGAAAAACTTTTAGTGTTAATTCTCTATGCATTGTTTCTAGTTTCCCAGAATTTCTAAGTGTTGATGTGAGCGTCGTGACATTCATGAATTTTTCACGCCTAACAGTTGGTAGGGGAGAACTTTGTCGAGTGTTAATGTCTTTGGGGTCATCCCACTATTTCTCGGATAGCGAGGGGCTTAGTTAAAAGCAGAAGCCTCCCGGGGGTTAACATTTAGAGAAATGTTATCTCATTATTATTCTAGTAGATGTGTGTTGAGGTAGTAGACTGTTTCTAGTTGTGATAATTACTTGGGACCTGGACTCCTCATGGTCGATCATTTTAATGTTGAATGTGTGTAATTTAGCTAAATCAGAAAATTTTTGGTGTTGGATCGGCCAGGCATCTCAGCACGTGAGGATTCCCGATGACCATTTTGCAGGCCTAAGCTTGTGTTATTTACTGCCATCGGGGATGCTTACATGTCAGCCCAGACTTTATTAATGCACGGGGGGAGGTGTGGATGCACTTACTCGATAGTATAGTCATTTCTGGCAACGCTTGGGTTGATTTGTGAGGCTTCTTTGCTTTGTATTTCTTTAACTAAGGGTTGCTTCTTGTGAAAATTCAGAGCTGTCTTTGTAATCTTGGGGCTAGTCTCATAACTCGAGGCTAATCTTATAGCCTGAGGCTGAAGGCCATGCCATCTTCGTGACTTGGGGTCATCCTTGTGACCTGGTGTCATTCTCGTGACCTAAGGGTTAGTCTTTTAACCCAGGGCTAGTCTAGTAGCTTGAGACTAAAGGTCGTGTCATCCTCGTGGCTTAGGGTCATCCTTGTGACCTAGGTCATTCTTGTGACCTGGGGTCACCCTCGTGACCTGAGTGTTAGTCGTTTAACCTAGGGCTAGTCTTATAGCCTGAGACCAAAAGTCGTGTCATTCTCGTGGCTTGGGGTCATCCTTCTGACTTGGGTCATTCTTGTGACCTGGGGTCATCCTCGCGACCTGAGAGTTAGTCATTTAACCTAGGACTAGTCTTGTAGCTTGAGATCAAAGGTCATGTCATCCTTGTGGCTTGGGGTCATCCTTGTGACCTAGGTCATTCTTGTGACTTGCAGTCATCCTCGCGACCTGAGTGTTAGTCGTTTAACTTAGCGCTAGTCTTATAGCCTGAGACCAAAGGTCATGCCATCCTCGTGGCTTGGGGTTATCCTTATAACCTGGGTCATTCTTGTGATCTGGGGTCATCCTCATGACCTGAGGGTTGTAACCGCTATCGACCTTGCACAATTCAAAACACTTTAATAGTTAGGATTGCAATTTAAATTTCATTGATAATATTTTTTTAGATGTTCTACATTCCATGACCATGGTAAAGGCTCCCCTTGCATAGTCTCGAGGTGGTAAGTCCCGGGCTTATTACACTGTGTCACCTGGTATAGCCCTTTCCAATTTAGCTTGAGTTTTTCCTCTATTGGGTCTTGAGTTGCTTGTATTACTTTTCTGAGCACTAGATCTCTAACAGTGAACCTCATTGTCTTTACCCAGGAGTTGTAGTATTTAGCCATTTTTTGCTTGTAAACGACTACTTGCAGGGTAGCCTCATCCATTTTTCCCTCCAGTAAGTCGAGGTGCTTCCTGAGTCCCTTCTCATTTTTTTTTGGGTCAAAGTTTACCGTTTGGTGTGTAGTCATCCCTATCTCCGCTAGTACTACCACCTTGGTTCCAAAGGCCAACGAGAAAGGTGTCTCTCACGTAGGAATTCTCATGGTGGTGTGGTAGGTCCATAGGACACTCGGGAATTCCTCGGGCCATAGGCCTTTTGAACTTTCGAGCCTCTTCTTTATTATATTCAGGAGGGTTCTGTTGGTGACTTCTACTTGGCTGTTGGCTTGGGGGTGAGCTGGTGAGGAGAAATGATTTTTGTTGCTGAGTTTTGCGTAGAATTCTTGATATTGGGAGTTATCGAAATACTTCCCACTGTCGATAATGATGACCTAGGGAATACCGAATCGGGAGATGATAGACTTCCAAGTAAAGTCCTGGATGTTTCTCTCGATAATTTTTACAAAGGCCTCAGCCTCCACCCATTTAGTAAAGTAATCGATATCTACCACCAAGAATCTCATTTGCTTCTTTCCCCTGGGGAGTGGCCCAACTATGTTGATTCCCCACTGTGCAAAGGGTTATGAGCCAGCTATAGGGGTCAATTTTTCTACAGATTTTTTAGGATGATAAAGAACCGTTGGCATTTGTCACATCTTTGGGCGAGGAGGGCAACATCCTTTTACATGGAGAGCCAATAGTACCTAGCCCTGATTGCTTTGTAGACCATAGATCTACCCCTAGTGATTCTCACATATCCCTTTATGGATCTCTCGGAGGGTGTAGTCGGCTTCCTCCTTGGATAGGCATCTGAGCAAAGGTAGGGTAAAGCTTCTTTTATAGAGGACATCACCAAGTAACAGATATTGACTGGCCCACATCCTTGTTTTTCTGGCTTCTTTCTTATCTTCTAGTAGTTGTCCATCCTTCAAATATCTTGTTATCTGGCAAGCCCATCCAAGCTCGAGGCTAACCATGTTGACCTCCCTCTCCTCCTTGCTTTTGATACTCGGCTGAGGAAGGTGTTCTATAATGATTCTCGGGACCAGGTCCTTGAGGCAGACGATGCAAGCTAGGCTAACCTGTCGGCATCTTCATTGCCCCTCGGACAACTCGTTGAATGATGAAACATTTAAATTGGGACTTCTCTTTCTCTACTATGGTAAGGTATTGCCTCATTCGGTCATCCTTCGTGTCATACTCTCCTTGTACTTGCCTGATCACCAACTACGAGTTGCTCTTGATTTTTACCTTTTTTGCCCCAAGCTCGTGAGAGAGGCGAAGCCCAGTGATCATCGACTCGTACTCAGCCTCGTTGTTAGATGCTTTGAACCCGAATTTGATGGCATATTTGAGTTTCACTTTCTCTGGTGTGATCAGGACTCCTCCTCCTCTGGCGGCAACATTAGTGGAGGATCCGTCCAAATGCACGACCCATTCTTCCTGGTCGAATTTTTCTTGTGGCATGACCTCTGGCCCGGGCTTGACGCCCATGTTGTAGGTGTACTCGATGATGAAGTCGACAATGGCTTAGCCCTTAACCGCTCCTCGAGGGCGGTACTCGATGTTGAATTTGCTTAATTCTATGGACCACTTTACTAGCCTTCTCAAAGTCTCGGGCTTATTCAGTATCGTACTAAGTGGTTGATCCGTTAAGACCCGGATGGTGTGGGCCTGGAAATAGGGTCTCAATCACCGAGCAATGACGACCAGAGCAAAGGCCATTTTTTCTACCCTTGGGTATTTTTCCTCCGCTCCCCGAAAAGCTCAACTAGTGTAATACACGGGTGCCTGCTTCCCGACCTCTTCCCTTATGAAAACTGAACTTAACATTGTTTCTGACATCGATAGGTAAACGTAGAGCACTTCCCCTTATTTTAGCTGATTGATCACTGGCAGGTGGATGAGGTGGTTTTTGAGCTCGCTGAAGGCCCTGTAGCACTCTTCATCCCAGTGGAAGGCCTTCCTTAGCAGGCAAAAAAAGGGTGAGCACCTGTTAGTGGTGCTAGAGATGAATCAGTTGAGAGCTGCGATCCTCCCGGCTAGGTGTTGTACTTCCTTCGTGTTTTTGGGTGCTTGCATATCGAGGATCGCCTTTACTTTTTTGGGATTGGCCTCTATTCCCCTCTAGGACACCATGAACCCAAGAAATTTCTCAACTGAGACCCCAAAAGCACACTTATCGGGATTGAGCTTCATTTTATGCCTCCTCAAGGTTTGAAAGGTCTCGTTTAAGTCCGAGAGGTGTTGCTCGGTTTGAAGACTTTTTACCAGCATGTCATCTACATACACCTCGACGTTCCTTTTGATTTGAACCTTGAACATTTTATTGACTAGTCTCTGGTAGGTTACCCCAGCATTCTTCAATCCGAATGACATAACTCAGTAATAGTAGAGCCCCTGATCGGTGATGAAGGTAGTCTTTTCTTGGTCGGGCTCATACATCTTGATCTGGTTATACCCCAAGAAGGCGTCCATGAAGCTAAGGGTTTGGTGGCCTACTGTTGAGTACACCAGCATATTGATCATCAGGAGTGGAAAGCTGTCCTTTGGGCATGCTTTGTTTAAGTCGGTGAAGTCGACACATATTCGTCATTTTTCGTTTGGCTTCCGTACCATCACCACATTGTCTAACCAATCAGAGTACAAACTTTTCTCATTAAATCGGCCGCCAACAACTTTTCTACCTCTTTTGCGACCGCTTGATTATGCTGTGGGGCAAAGTTTCTCTCCTTCTACTTGATAGGCCTCAATGTTGAGTCCACATTCAACTTTTGTATGGCCACCCTGGGGTCTATTCCCGGCATGTCCTCATGTGTCCAAGATAACACGTCCTGATTCTCAACAAGGAAGTCCCGTAGCTGGACTTTGAATTTTTCTAGTAGATCTGATCTAACCTGGGTAGTCTCGTCAAACGTGTCAGGGTTGAGGACAATGTCTTCCAGCTCCCCTCCTGGCTCTGCCAATACCTGATTCCTCTCATCTCGAACTTCTAGGCTATCGATAGACATGTTTTCTCTGTTACCCCGGCCCTCCTTTGAGTGAGGCCATGTAGCATTCCCTAGCCACCACTTAGTCCCCTTTAACTTCCTCGACTCCCTTATCAGTCGAAAAATGCATCAGCAGATGATACGTTGATGTGACAACCCTTAACCGGTTTAGCGTAGGCCTTCAAAGTATTGCATTATAGGCTGAGGGGCAGTTGACCACTAAGAAATCTATCGCCTGGGTCACCTGATGTTCTCCTTTGCCGGCTATGACAGGCAAGCTGATTATTCCTAACGAGAGTAACCGGTCACCTGTGAATTCCACCAATGGTGTCTAGACGAACTTGAGCTTGTCTCGCTCGACTCCCATTTGCTCAAAGATAGGGAGATAGAGGATATCCATTAAGCTACCATTGTTGATGAGGATGCGATGCGTGAGATAATTCTAAATGACTAATGTCACCACCAAAGGATCGTCATGTGGTTGGCTCACCCCCTAGGCATCCTCCGCTAAGAAGGTGATAGGCGGGCAGTCCAATTTAAGCTACTTCAATGTTCTTTCTATTGTCATGGGTTGTAGATCCCTTTTTGCGTGGATCTGCCTCACGTATGACTTCCTGGCTAAGCTGGACTCTCCTTTTCCTGCGAAATCTTTGGATATCACCCATATCTCCCCAATGGGCCCTTCGAGTCTTCTCTTTTCTCAGGTTGGGGGGTTTCTATGGGTATTCTCACGTCTAATTCACTGTTGTCTTGCAACAAACTTCTACAATTGGCCTCTTTGAATCAGGGCTTCGATCTATTCCTTCAAGTCAAAACAGTCGTTGGTGTCGTGACCGTGGTTCCGGTGGAAACAACAGTACTTATCACGGCTCCTTTTCTCCGGTGGAGCGCAGATTCTTTCGGGCCACTTGACATCGGGATCGTCCCATATGTGAACAAATACCTACTCCACAGGTGCATTAAGGGGGGTGTAGTTCTGAAACTTATTTAGGGGGAGGTTAACTCGCGATCTGATTCCTTGAATGTCACCTTATTCTCTTGCCCAAGGACCTCTATCCTCCTAGGGTGTCTATTGTTGCTCCCATTTTCTTTAATCATGCTGCAGGTTGGACCTGATGTCTCATTCTCACCTAGTATTAAGAGCATCTTCGGCATTCATGTATCGCTGCACCTTCACCATGAGGTCAGCCGTTCTGGTCGAGGGGTTCTTGGATAGAGAGAATAGGAACTTGGAGGGTATTAATCCCGCCATTAGGGCTACCACGATAATCTTTTCATCTGCATCATTGACTTGTAGGGTCTCTTTGTTGAATCGGGACATGTAATCTTGCAATGACTCCCCCTTATTTTGTTTGATGTTCAGGAGATGGGTTGCTGGCTTGTGGTGCCTCTGGCCACCAATAAAATAGCAGATGAATTGTCAACTTAACTCTATGAAGTTGGGCATGCTTTCAGGCTTTAGCTGGCTAAACCAAACCTTTGTAGGTCCCTTGATCGTGGTTAGAAATGCCTGACACATTATTTCATCAGATGCCGCCTGAAAGCTCATGTGCATTTTATAGGCTTCCAAGTGGTCCAAAGGATCCCTGTCACTGTCGAACATCTCCATCTACGGTAGTTTAAATTTATCAGGGAGGGGCTGGGCCATTACCTCTACGGTGAAGGGATGATCCGTCCTCTGGATGAGCTCGGTGACGGTGGCCGGGGGCTTTGCCTGTCAGTGCCTCCCTCATTGTCACCATTTCCTTCCTTACATCCTCTATTTTTCCTCCCAGAAGCCCGGTATGTGAACCTTTGCTCTGTGGTGAATGGTGCCTCAAAAACAGGAAGCTGTAATGCTGACAACCTCATCCTCCTTCCCCTGATTGCAGCTTCTGGCTGGAAGGACGCAAGGCCCATGCCATGCTGTGTCGCTGCCGCTGGGAGCTTCTGGCTGGCCTTACAGCTCTTGTATGATTTCTCGGTTCTGTTCCATCAACAATTGCACGTTGGCCGTCAACCCCTGAAGCCTTCGTTCAAGTACATCTACCCTTGGGGTTTCTGGATGCGTTCTATCGGATATTGAGGCTTCTAGCCTTTCAGGTCCGACACCTTGGTCATGTTAAGCCGCCATTAACCTGGTCTCCACCATGTGGACCTCTAACTCTACTAGAAGCACAATGATTTCACAGATGGCACCAATTGATGGTGTATCGAAATATGAGTCTCCCTTTACACCAACTAGATGGTCCACAATTATCCCCGATCTTCTATAAGGTGAGCTTTACACACACGAGACAAGGAAGGATCAGGGAACTAGTACCGACGGGATGCCGACTCTAGCTCTCCGACGGTCAAGTCAGAAAGAGTAGGGGGAACTATAAGAGGAACTCTCTTGCTAGGGCTTCTGAAATTCCATACCTGGAAGACGAAATAATACCCGTATTTATAGGCCCGAGCTGGGGTGTATCAAGGTGAATCTCACTAGTCGCTTTTCCTCCCATGTACTCGCGTAGCCTTGTTGCCCATGTTCTTTATTGCGTCCCTTTTGTCCTTTCTGTCATTTTCTCAACAGAGTTGACAGGCCTGTTGCAGGAAATGTTTTGCCTAGATAACGGTTTTTTTTAGATCATGCTTATCTTTGGGCTGACTCGGTCAGGGTCTTATCAGGGATTAAGGGCCCCGGGGCTATTATCGGGATTATCCAGGGTCGAGTAGCAGCGGGACGGTTCTGATTCAGGGTCAGGGGCATCAGTTTTGGGTTAGTCAAGGGTCCCACTCTTTGGCAGTCGAGGTAGTGGTCTGTCTAGGGTCAGAGTTTTCCCCATCAATAAGTTTTTTGACTTGTATTCTTGACCCGAGAATAGGGTTTTGGGGGTTTATATTTAGGGTTTCTTGGGTTTCGTGCCACTGAAGAGTTCATTGTAATCTCTATTTTTGATTGCATACGAACTTCAAATCTAGGTTTCCACACAACATAATTTTTTACCTGTATTCTTGACTCAATTTATGATTTTTGATCCAACCCACAGAGAATAGGGTTCTCGGGGTTTATATTTAAGGTTTCTTGGGTTTCGTACCACCACACTTTTCATTGTAATTTCTGTTTCATTTATAATAAAATCTCTCTCATCATTTTTCCCGTGGATGTAGGTTTCAAGCCAAACCATGTAAATTATCTCCTGTTCTTGTGTGATTGCAGTTTTCCTTCTTCTATTTTGTTGCATACGAACTCCAAATTTAAGCTTAAGCACAACAAAATCAATAACGTGACTCAAAGTTACATAGTACGCTGTATTGCATGGTCTAGGTTTTAGTTTGCATTTCGTAATAGTTTACCCATAAATGAAATTAGTTGGTTGGGGTTATGCTTTTATAATTGGCATTTTGGTTTCGCTATGGTTGTCGCTTAGGGAGAGGTCACTGGTTTGAGCCTATTCGGTAGGATTTGTCTGCAGTTGTGCATTGATATTTGCCTCTTTGACTGTGTTGTGGGTCCCACACTAGGTTGTGGCAGTCAACGGGCAGATGGAGCTACCGAAAAAAAGGAAAAAACAAAAAGAGTTGGCTATGGTTTATAATTTGGTTTGCCTGTTTGGTTCGCTTAGATACCTGCCATATTTAATATATTACTTAAACTAATTGTTTGAATGAGAGAAGTTTTAGTTCGGTGAGGCTTTTCCACACTGGGCGTATGCAAATGCCTAGGTCAATGGGAGGCCACATCAGTGTCAGAAGTGTTTTTACACTCCCCCAAAAATCCATATAAAATAAAGAATGGGTGATAAAATTAAAAATCCATATAAAATAAAGAATGATTGTCTGTTTTGAGACAGACCTCTAAAGGCTTGCGATTGATTGACACATAATGTGTTTTTTGAATTTGATGTTCTATTGACACCTATTTTTTCAATAGAACACTTTTTTGAACCCTTTTACCCCTAAAAACAACACATGTCTGTTTATAATTCACCACATGCACTACAGAGGCAATTTTTATCACAGAACATTTGCTTCGAAAATAATATCATGGTTATGCAAGATTTTGCTCGATAACCCGCTAAGCTCTCAAAGCTAAGCAACCTAGGGAAAAAAAAAAACAAAATAACACTTCATAGACAGCCCTTTTCCATGTATTTTTTATTTTATGGGGTTTGGCAATGGAATAATTTCCTGCACTAGTTTGTTAAAACACCCATCTTTTTACGAACCATCGCAACCCAACAGACCGAGGTACCGGGCAGCAAATTTGGAAAACATGTTCTGAGTTCTGACCAAAATACTTAATTTGCCTTGAGCTTTCCGCTAAGCTTTGGGCTACCCTTGACCTCTACCGTCTCTCCTTAGCTCCTGAACTAGTGTTGGGGTTGGGCCAATACTGGCCAAGCTTATGTCCAGTCCGTACTTTCAGAAATTTTTCACGTTTGAACTCCCTTACTTTGCTCCTGTTTCATTCTCATGGCACCATACCAAGAACATGTTAAAGGGTACTCATATAAACTCAATATTTGGTTCATACCTATGTTATAAATATTGATTTCTCCTGCCAGAACGAACACTTTTTCCTTTTTGGCGGTTTTGGCTTTTCACAGACGAGACATGTTCAGCAACCCATCTCTGCCCTTCACGTTTTTCCTTTTTTCCTTTTCCTTTTTTTTTTTTTTTCCTTTTTGTTAGAGTCAATTTATGCAGCCCTTTATCGGTTCATTGCCAAAATGAAAGTTACACCCGCGGGTTAGAAATTATTTTCTTCATTTGAGTTTCTTCTTGATTGATAATAATTAAGTTTTATAGTGTTTATGTTTCTGTTTCTTTGGTTAAATTGCAAGTAGTAGTCATGGTTGGAAAAAAACAATGAATTCGACTATGAAATACCCATTTAAGATTTGTGTCTGGTTTACTCTTGGAAGTTGGAAACGATTGATTTGTTATGACACCGTGGTGGTGGAGTAGGGCCTTTGCTTTTTCCTTGTCAGCTTCTTAGCTTCCTTTTAAATGCTCATGGATTGTGTTGAATTGAAGGGTGGGCTCTGAGAGTTTGTTTGCCATTCTTTTCTCCTTGAGCTGTGAATACTATATGTTTGATGTTCTGATTCATGAATGGATCTATATTTGGTTTGATTCCTCAGGGAAGTTCATTTCAAGTTATAAAAGGGTTTAGTGAAGAATGGGATGGCGGTTGAGCTCCCATTGTTTGCACATTAAACCAACTAGTCCCGACAAACATTTATTGTAGATGAGATTCCTTCATTGTTGATAGTAGACTTATAAATGGAGTTAAAGATTGAGGTTTATTGGTAGCAGTTAAAAGGGAAAGTAAGTTGGGTAAGATCTATGTTTGATATGGGGGTGATATTATACTTATAAATTTAGCACAAATGTTCGAAGACATGTCACTGGCATTAAGTCAGAAGTTGGTGCATGAAGCTTCTGCAGATGCATTATTCCCTCTACAAGTTTCGTGAATTTACTCTGTTCTACCAACTGAACAGACCATATTATCAGTGCACTCTGTATGGTAATTTCTGCTTGCTGCAATTTCTCATAACTCAAAGTATTTATGATGCATTAGGTCTTCTAAGCAGATTACAAAGTAGGGTTTACTACACTTCATTGATGAAGCTGGACAGACTTATGAATGGCAATGAGTTCCCATATTACTTTGTGGATCTGAAGTTTCTCCTCTAGGAGATTCCTTTGAAATGATGATTAGATATTACTCCTTGGTAATTTTTTTTTCTTTTGTTGTTGTCATGAATGCATTAGGATTGGGACTGTAGCTAAAATTAAATTTTGGAAAGTGTACAGGAGAACAGGTCGGATTACAGTAGTCTTTAAATTTTTCTGGCACAGTGAGGTAAGAATGATTCATTGGGTAAGCTGATTCTAGATGACAGGTTAGAGGGGCGCCTTCATTGAATTGTGTATTTTTGGCTGTTGGAAATGATCTGGTGGACTTGCCTAGAGTAGCTGTCTTATAGACATTCTAGACAACTTTGTTTTGCTTCAAGTGAGTATAGGTGGTTAT
Source organism: Platanus orientalis (assembly GCA_025762735.1). Classification (NCBI taxonomy): domain Eukaryota; kingdom Viridiplantae; phylum Streptophyta; class Magnoliopsida; order Proteales; family Platanaceae; genus Platanus; species Platanus orientalis. Next base: position 291 of record JAOXJP010121569.1, on the reverse strand, counting down.
TAATAAGCAAGAGGAAGTCTGCTATATTCTTATGACAAGAAGATCGTTGCCGTGCTTTAGATGTGAGATATGGAGCATTACCAGGTAAATTGGGGTGATGTATCTTCCTTTGATCAATACAGATATTATGGTGGAGTACTTGGCTAATTGGAGAACATTAGATAACAAAGGATAATAACAGGGAGCTATGTGGAAACTGAGATTGGTAGTAGAACTACAACAACAACAACAACAAACAGCCTTATCCCAACTATTTGGGGTCGGCTACACGAATCCTGTTCTGCCATTCCG
>JAOXJP010121558.1:0-13840 GCA_025762735.1 Platanus orientalis | reverse complement strand
TAATTGAACTACAAAATTTTACTAGTTTTAAAAAAGCATAGAAAACCATATATTTAAATTTTAAGGGTTGTTTATTTAAAAAAAAATCATTGACTTCACTAGGACTTGAACCCAATACTTACTGTAAAAAACAATTTTTATCAACTACGCTATATATTATTGATAATTTTAAAATAATTAGTATATTATATATAATACATATATATATATTATGTATGTAAAAGTCGGGCCTCGGGCTAGGCCCGGGTTGGGCGAGGTAAGCCCAAGCCCGGCCCTCAATAAAAGTTTGGGCCTCGGGCCAGCCTCGAGCCCTTGTCGGGCCAATTTGAGGGCCGGGCTCGGGCCGGCTAGGCCCATGCCCACCCCTACTTTTAACCTCCTAAGAAAGATTTGAGATTTCAAAGGGGTTTGAGACCTCAAATGCCTTTTCTCTAGGAGACTACTGATTGAAAATAAGATAAAAACTGAAAGACAACTACTAATCTTTCTTAATTCTGATATTAGATGAATCTTTGAGAGCTTTTTAAGGATCATTTTCTGACTAGGGTTTTTCGAAGGTTGAGAAATTGGTTGTTGTCAGCTTTGAAGAAGATATATTTTGCAATAAGTTCCTTGAAGTTGGTTGTAATTGGGGTGTGCAGGATTTGAAATGACATGAATTAGGTGATGGGAGAAGCTTCGAAGGTTCTTTAAGGGTGGGGGTTAATTTTGAAGGCCAAAGGGTAAAATGGTAATTTTTTGTTTTTGAAGGCAAAAGGGGTAAAAATGGTAATTTTTCTGCCTGTGATGCTTCGCTGTGGGAAGATTTATGAAGGCTAGAGAAATTAAAGGTAATGTGTAAAATGGTAATATTTTTGCCTTTGAAGGTAAAAGGGTAAAATAGTAATTTTCTACATGTGATGCTTTGCTGTGGGAAGACTTATAGAGGTTAGGAAAATTAAAGGCAATGTCTTTGGTAGTCTTGAATGTGGACACTCACAGTCTCGTTGATACTTCTTGAAGAATTAGGGTTTGGCAAAAAATGTTGTATTAAGGTTGATCTTTTTAGTGTTACTACACATGGTATGATGTGAATGATGCTTTTTGCAACTAAAATATTTGGGTTAGACTTCACAAGGGATACCTAACTTGCTGGAGTCCACACTTGCTCTCCTTAAATCAAGGTTGCCTAAGGTCTTGATGCCTAAGTGCTACCTTGATGCTCTTTCATTCCATTAGATGACCTGAATCAAAATTTGGGTACTGACACTGCTAATTTCACATCCATTCAATTCCATTTAATCAATCACATCACAATGTAATAAAATAAATAGCATTCATAATCCAAAGTACATGCAATGGAAATAAGATAATGCCATCCATATCAAATATCCTAAAATCCAACCATAGAGGTCTCAACATGCCCATAAAAGAGTATATACAAATCCTAGCCTAAAGGCATATCCAAAATACATAATTGAAATTCAATCCCATGAAATAAACTAAAATAAAAGGAATGCCACATCCTTGGGCCTAAAATCTCTTCCATCATCTTACCTTGTCGCACCCTGAGCAGCCTCTACAAACACTTATTCTTCAAGACTCCATCTACGGGTGGTGTCAATTGGGGCAAACTTGACTGGTATAGTGAGAGGGTATGCAATTTATACAACACTAAAGGAGGTCAAAGATAAGCATAATAACAAATAGAAGAATCAAGATAAATTAAAGAATCAAAGTAGGAATGAGAGTACATCAAGTTTACTAAACATGGATCCTTACTATGATTCGATTACACATATGTTACAAGATAACCACAAAAATATTCAAAGTAGATCAAATTGAATCATGCATATGCTATGTGCCATATGCTAAGTACTATATGCACATGCCTAGTAATATATGTGCTACGTGCAAAACATAATAGTGTCTCCATCACATAACATATCTAAATGTAAATAAACCATAAAATGTCTCCGACAAAGCAAATCACATAAATCATATAAGGTCTCCAACAAAGCATATCATATGTAAATCATATAAGGTCTCTGATAAAACAAATCACATAACCCATATAAGGGTCTCCGACAAATAACCCACCTCCCTAAGGTTGGAATACATAAGCCTTCAAATTCTCACATATAACCCTACAAGTGGAGCATACAGATCTCTAATTGCTTGTAGACTTCCCTACGAGTGGAGATCACAAGCGATCACATATTGCCTTATGAGTGGAGCTCATAAGTGCTCACATATCACCCTACAAGTGGGGCTCACAAGTCCCATATTATTCCATCGGACTAGGGTAGTCCTCTGAAATACCCTAAGACAAGGGTACCAAACAAATTTGTGGTTTGAAAGAAGAGATAAATCAAACCCATGATTTTATAAAGTAATGTAGTCACTACATAAGTATGTCATTTGTAAAAACATCTACATATTCTATCTCATGAAGAGTCTAAAGAATGAAGTAGTAAATCACATGAAAGCGGTCAAATTCCAATATACAAGTAAAGGTGCTTAGCCCATAACTATGGACATAAGGGATGCTCATAGATGTAAAATCTTTTTATGCCATCTTTCATATAGGTTAAAAACCAAGTATCTCAAGTCCTTTAAAAACTCTTGTAGAAATTCTAAGTAAAGTGCCTCATGAAAATCTTGGAATAAACTATGCCAATGTTGACATGTACATGCCATTAAGAGCTATCACATAATGCAAAGAGTAATGTAGCAACATGAGGATCAATAGAATTAACACAATTCATGATAATTTAATACAAATCAAATGAAATCTATCAAAGAAAGTAATGGACTAACATAGAAAGTCAATAGGCATGATAAAGATCCACAAATCATATGTCATTTAATCAAATAGGTGGAGAGCAAGCATTTAGGGAGTTTCAAGAAAAATCAAGGAAATGAATAAAGATTCACTACAAGGAACTTTCTACTCCCTCTAAATCATGTAAATCCAACTCCATAAACTTTCAAACAATATTAGAGATTACTAAACTCAAAAAAATAGAACACTACCACCATATGGTTAACTTTAAATTTCAAGATCATATACCAATGGGGTAAAAGAGCCCTTCAATCGTGCACACATTAAAGAATCTAAAATCTATATAAGGAAATCAACATTCTCATAGGGTTCGAATATAGATTCACTAAAGCAAAGTTTATCCTCAACAAATCCAAGGTTATAGGAAGAGGGAAATCATGCATATAGAGCTCATCCATTCACATAACCAATTTTCATAGAGATTAATCAATAAATCTTAGCAAACATAGAGTATAATAAACACATTTCTAAGAACCTAGAAAGGAAAGTGTAAGCATAAATTGCATATACACTCACAAACATTTCCATAAAGATTAGAATCCAAAAATCTTAGCAAACATAGAATCAAAGAACATTTCTACGAACTTAGGAAAGAAAAGTGTGCATAAACAACATATCCAACTCATAAACCATTCCCAAAGAGAGTGAAATCCTAAATATTTGCAAACATAAAATGGAATCACAATTTCTATGAACCTAAGAAAAGAAATGTGTACATAAAATGCATATCTTCTCACAAATCTATCAATCCTTGCTTCTAAGTGGGAGATCCAAGACACATTACCCTTCCCCTTGTAGCTTTTTCTTTCCTCTAAAATCAAGAAAAAAAACTAAGATTAGAACTCATAATAGAGAAAAAGAAATAGTAAATAACTTGATTCCTAAGCTAAATCTAGGTTTAGCAACTTACCAAACTTATGGAGAAGAAAAATCTCCCTTCTCCCCAGTATTTCCTAAACTTTCCTCTTTCTCTCCAAAAACCCTTCTCTCTTACGTCACCTAAACCTTAAATGAGGCAAAAAGAGTTTTTATGGGGATTTTCTAAGGTTTCCCACTTAGAAAAACGAACCTATATATGTGTAAACCCAAGTGAAATTCGGTTCATAAAACACAAAACAGGGCTTACCCAATAAATTGGAAGGTGCCCAATCAATCGACCATCCTTCCTCGATCGATCAGGCTTCTCCTGATCGATTGAGACACGCCCCGATCATTCCGGCATGGTGCCTGAACTCCAAAACTCCCAAATTTCTTGATTTTTGACCTTTGGAAATTAAAATGGTCATAACTCCCTTGATAAACATCTGTTTGTTTTGTTGGAAAGTAAACTTAATGACTTTTTTGATGGTATATGGTTTTTATTCTAATTCACTCGGAATTGATGCTAGTGGATCCGTGAAATTACCCTAAATATGAAATCGGGATAACTTTTGAACTTGACAAGTTCTAGGGCCAACTTGGGTCTTATACTTCTAACTTGGTCCAATGGGTTCCTAACCCACTCTATGGTCTATTTAAAATACTTGAAATGATAGTTTTACCCTTACGGGGAAATTTTATGGTTTTTCCCTTAAAGTGTGACACGAGGTGTTACACTACTCGTTGTCGCTAGGTTTTTTAACTGTAGTGGATCCTCTTTGATCATTTTTTTATTTTCTTTAAATTCTACACTTAACCAAAGTGATTGTGAGGATTTTCTAAGGCTCAGTTCAGGTCTCACTACACCTTCCCTAGGTTATGGGCTCAATCTAGTAATATTTTAACATTTTAAATTACTTGTGAAACGCAAATGGGCTGAGGTATAAGTCTATAGACTTCTTCTGATGTTTGTTTCCATGTCGAATGTTTCTTAAGTCTTTAATCTTTCTCGGGATCTTGTGATGTGCTTCTTGATATCTTCTTAGACAAGAACTCTTATGACTTGTAAGACTCGTACTCACATAATTTACATGACCCAGATTTACATGTCTTATATGATTTACAATATATATTTTTCAACATGTAACCCTGTTTGTCATGAAATTGAAAACTACAACATTTACCCTAACAGAGAGTAGAGGAAAAAGGAGATTTATTGATATGTCATATTATGGAAGAGTAGGAGATGTTAAAGTTTGAGTGGGATTAGACGTCCATGTGAGTATCTAAAACCTATCTAAATTCCTGTAGATGAGTCCTAGTGGGAGTAGGTCTAACTAGGTTAAATCTCCTCCCACAAGCCCTCTATATATAGGGGTCTATGCCATAAACTTGGGTATCTTATTTAGGTGATTTTCTTACTCTCTTACTATCTTTTGTCTCCTTCTGTAAGAGATTTATAGTGTGGAAGTTTGTTGTCACTCTTGTAGTGTTGGTGCATGCTATGGGCATTAGTATTTTACTCCGACGAATCAGCTTCTTCCTTTCAATGTGGGTGTAATCATGGTTCAAGTTCTTCCGCTATGGGATTGTTTCCGGGGTGTGCACAATTCCCTCTCCTTCAATTTACAACTACTTTTTAGTTTTAAAATTGATTAAATATTTTTTTTCATAGGAGGCCCCGATCAAGAAGCTCTAATAGGCATTATTTTATATTGAGAATTCTTTTTCTTCCTTTTTTTGTTAAATTCTTTTTCTTCATTTCTGTCATACATTTTTACAGGAAAGCTAGTCTCTAGGCTATAAAATTTATATATTATTTTTTCTAGATTTACAATATTTGTAGTTCAACTATTTCCTCCATTATTATTTTATGTTTTTCTTTGTGATTGACACTAACTCTCAGTATTTATTAATTTATTGAGTTAAATTTTCAATGTCGAGAGATCATTATAGTTGTTTATTGCCTTGAGCAACTACACCATTTTTTTTCTTTACTTGATTACACTTATACCAGTTTATATCTGAAACCCATCATATTAGAGTACGCTCTATTCCAATTGATGAGGCCTGAATCTGGGTACTCAGGCTTGACCAGATGAGTACAGAGTTCTTCAGCGATCTAGTGAACCTACAAAGAAGGAGACAAAGTCAAGGGTGTGCCAGCCAAGTGCTGACCAATTTCCCTCTGATGATCAAGTTAGATATCATAAGGAGGAGAAGGATGGATTAATTTTTGAATTATGTCATACCTTCCGTCACTGTGATCCATCTCTTTTATAGTACTCAGTGTCTTCATCATTCATAGATTTTTAGCTCAACACCTCTTACTCGGGCGGCGTTCTAGGGTGTGGTCATAGGAGCTTGATTTACTTAAAGTAATTGGATTATGCTAGCAATCCTATCTTTGGAGATAATGTTGTGGGATGTCGTATGGTTTCAATTTCTGAGTGCCTTTATTGGTTTGGCCTTGTCGACACATGGGGTCTTTCCTTGTATGAGTGCTCCAGGTCAGATTCATAACACTTATTTCCCAAGGTTCAAATGACTCGAGGTTTATCGGCTCAAGTGCTTCGGGGTTAACCGAGGCTTGGCTTAGATTTGGTCTCGGTTTAGTCTTTCTGCCTGAGCGTGGTTTTTTCTGTTAGGCTCGACAAGTCATCGGTTATAATCCCATCAGATGCCCCCAATTCGAGAGGGTTGGCTCCCCATTTTTATTTTTTTTGAGACCGATGGAATTATTATCATGTCATGTTCTCAGCTATTTTTTTGTTTGTTGCTATTCAAATTTTTCGTGGTTGTTGCCCTTGTGGGGAACTAGGTCAAATGCTTGGGGAGTCGCATCGTATGTTATGACCATTGAGACTTTGTTCCTTCATAATTAGTGTGCCATCAGTGGTTTCATTAATGGGATGTCGCTTGAACTTCCTCTCCATCGCATGTGATGACACATGGAGGGTGTGAATCTCATCGTATGGATTGATAGGATTTCGATTCAGCTGCTCACTTAGCATGTACAATGACATGCGGAGGGCTTAGATCTCTTTGCGTGGATCAGATGGCTGGGCTTGGGCCCATCCTGCTCCTATAAATAGCTTGGGATTCCCTGCCTTTCATTCATTTGCGATTTTTTCTTCACTTTTGCATTCTTTGCCTTCGACTACTCCGATGCTATAACTATATTTTCTGACAATTTTTTGGAGTCGTGTTTCTTTCTCCAGCTATCATTTTGGTATGTTCTCCTACTCTTTCTTCTTTCTTTAGTTTCTCTACTTTATTTCTTCTTTTTGGGTAGCTAGGTTTGTCTCTTCAATTTGTCCCTCTCTTCTTAATTTATTTTATTTCATCATGGATGACACCAGAGTTCCCTTCGGTTTCCATTTGGTCCAGCTCTGTGTCTTCCTTCAAGCCTAGAGGTGCCCCCAGACCTAGGCTTAGTTGGTAGTAACCTTTCGTTTCTATTGTCTATCATCGCCGAACTTCTGTCATTCTTAAGTCCTTCTGTGGAGGTCATTTTTGCCCTCGGTCAAATGGATGCGTCATCCAGTCCCTTATCTTTTGACTCTGATGACACTCTGTCTCTAAGTATGGAGGTCCCCAAGTTTGGGGATGTTCGTGCTGATAACCTCGGGTGGGCCTCAGATACTTCCCAAGAACCTCCCACCAATCCCCCGATGGACGATATTTTTTTCTTCTACTCTCAATACCTCTAACATAGATAAATTTATGAGGCTGTATAATATTCCTGGGGACATTGTCCTACATTCTCTTGGGGCGTCTAAGCAGGCTTATCATATCCAACTCAAGGAGGTTTGCCTGTATGAACAGGTTGTGGTAGCTAGCCTTCAGTTCTCGGTCGTCGTCTTCATTAGGGATCTTCTACTCTATGTCAAGCTTGTTCCTTCCCAGTTAATGCCTAACTCATGGAGGATCGTGATTGGTTGCATGGTCCTCTGGGTGGCCTGCAGTAGCGGGAGTGACCTTATCTCGGTCTCTGAGTTTCTCTTATGTTATCATCTTATCGAGAAGGAATCAGGTTGGTGGTATTTCACCACCTGGGATAGTTTTAGGAATTTGGTCACTGGTCTTTCAACTTCCCACAAGGGGTAGAAGAATAGATTTTTCTTCATCTTAGGCAACAGCTACGAAGCTTATGCTTAGGATAACAAGATTGAAAAGCTGGTTTGCTTCAATCATGTATAGGGTAACCTGGACTCATCTGGTAAGTCTTTTTGTGCCATCATTTTACTTTTTTTTTCCCTTTCAACCTTCCTTCGGCTTCTTACTCTATGCTCTCTTTTATGTCCCACCTCAGTTCTTGTCGAGCCTCATCCTCTGGCATTCTCTTTCAATTGCGTGCTTAGGGAATTTTTGTATCCCGTGCATGACTTCTTGGTCCTTGTTACTTACGAGGTGCTTTCACACTTCCCCTTTCAGCCTCGGTTTGTGGAGGATGTGGTCTTAGAGCGTCTGAGCACTCCTCCCATTATTGAGCTCATAGGGAGGGCCATTGGGAATATTTTCTTATTCTTTTCCTCTTCTTTCTCTTTTTTTAACTCTTGTTACCTACAATTTGAAGTCATGTAGAATGCTTATGTGAAGCTCCTTTTGAAGAAAGATAGGGAGGCTCACAAAGAGGCTACAGACTCCCAGAGGGTTCCATCAGCTAGGGAGGACTCGAACGTAGCCGAGAGTCATAGGTCTAGTGGCTCTTCTGCTCCAGTTTTGAAACACCAGAAGATTCAGACTCAGGCATCAGGGAGCCAAGAGGACACTACATCTCTACCTCCAGAGATGGGTCAGGCATCTCTAAGTGCTCTTGTCAGCACGTTGGCTGTGCTTCCTGCTCCAGGCCTTACCAGTCATCCACTTACACCTATAGAGGGTCCATCCAGTCTTCCGACTGAAGGTTCCATTCCTCGAACAAACAAAGGGAAAAGTCCAACCACTAAAACCTTCATGAACAATCCAGACTACATGTATTATGAAGGGCAATCTTGAGGCTCTTCTACAATTCTCTTCGCGTGCCCTTTATCAACAAACAATGCTCGACCTTGCTGAGGTAACTCGCTTTCTTAGTTGCATTACTCATTCGTCATTCTTGCTCCCTCTTACCTTGTTATTATTGTTTTTCTTTGTAGTTGACCTCGCTCGTGAAGATGAGTATTCAATTTCAGAAGGTTGCGAAGAATAATGTTCATTCGCAAAAGAAGAAACTTTTGCCTTGAAGACTGAGAACTCGGGCTTCCAGGACCAATTGGTTGACTTTGTCAAGAGGGAGACAGACCTTCATACCAACCTTGGGTCGCTTCATTCCAAAAGGGATGACTTAGTGGCTAAACTTTGGGCAACTGAGGAGAAGAAGAAAACCTTGGTGGCCAAGGCTAAAGGTAGGGTTGTGCGAGCGAAGGTGGTTGTTGCTCGAGAGAAGGCCAAAGCAGAGGTGGTGTTGGCCACACGTCTGCAATAGGAGAGAGGGCTGCATGGTTGAACATTCAGGGTTCAACTGATTATGTGATAAAGGTTTTGGATTACTACACAGATAGCTTCGAAGCCTTCCACCACTGGGCCTCTTAGGCATACCCAGAGATCGATTTCTCTGGGTTTGTTTTGATGATGACTCGGGGTCTCCTATTGCAGCATAGGTCGTTGAGGTCGAGGAGGATGGAGCTGAGGACCAGGTTGCCTCTTAAGGGCCTTTTTTTCTTCCACCCCACCCCTCTTTTTATTATGGGTAAGCTCATATGTGCCCTATGTAAACAGCTTCCCTATGAATGGAAGCATTTTCTTGCCTTATCATAGCATTTTTCCCTTAGAGCATTTTATGAGTATTTAAGAATGGCTTCCTGGTATTCCTCGTACATGTTGTGAAAACTTGTTCAGTTCTCCATCTTCCTCATTTAGTCCTTAGCTATGTGTAATTCTGGGCTAAGTTGGATCTATAGTAGATCTCTCGTCTTATCAAGTGGCATGTAGAATGCTTTAGTAAAAATTTGGGTTATTAGGTGGCCCTTCGCCACCTATGGTTTATAGAATGTTTTTGGATCATCTAGTGACCCTCAGCTGCATGGATACTTTAGAGTCTACAAATGACCCTCAGCCACATGTGGCTTATTGAATACTTTAGAATCATCAAGTGACTCTCGGCTACATGGGGGCCTATTGAATACTTTAGAATCATCAAGTGACTCTCAACTGCATGGGGCTTGTAGAATATTTTTTAAGTCATCAAGTGACTCTCGGCTGCATGGGGCTTATAGAAATATTTTTAAGTCAAGTGACTCCCGGCCACATGGGGCCTGTAGAAATATGTTTAAGTCATCAAGTGACTCCCAACCACATGGGGCCTATGGAAATATTTTTGAGTCATCAAGTGATCCTGGCCACATTGGGCTTGTAGAAATATTTTTGAGTCATCAAGTGACTCTTGGCCACATGAGGTTTGTAGAAATACTTTAGAGTCGTCAAGTGACTCTCGGCTATGTGGGGCATGTAGAAAATATTTTGGAGTCGTCAAGTGACTCGGCCACATGGGGCCTGTAGAAATATTTTAGAGTCATCAAGTGACTCCCGACCACATGGGGCCTGTAGAAATATTTTAGAGTCATCAAGTGACTCTCGGTCTCATAGGGCCTATAAAAAATATTTTAGAGTCATCAAGTGACTCTCAATCATATGGGGCCTGTAGAAATATTTTAGAGTAGTCAAGTGACTCTCGGCCACATAAAGCCTATAGAATATTTTTGAGTCGTTAATTGACTCTTGGCCACATGGGCTTATAGAAATATTTTGAGTCATCAAGTGACTCCCGGCTACATGGGGCATGTAGAAATATTTTTGAGTTATCAAGTGACTCTCGGCCACATGGGGCCTGTAGAGATATTATTGAGTCATCAAGTGACTCTCGGCCGCATGGGGCCTGTAGAAATACTTTAAAGTCGTCAAGTAACTCTTGGCTAAATGGGGCCTATAGAATATTTTTTAGTCATCAAGTGACTCTTGGCTGCATAGGGCCTGTAGAAATATTTTTGAGTCATCAAGTGACTCCCGGCCACATGGGGCCTATAAAAATATTTTTGAGTCATCAAGTGACTCTTGGCCACATAGGGCCTGTAGAAATATTTTTAAGTCATCAAGTGACTCTCGGCCGCATGAGGCCTATAGAAATACTTTACAGTTGTCGAGTGACTCTCAGCCACATAAGGCTTGTAGAAAATAGTTTAGAGTTGTCAAGTGACTTTCGGCCACATGGGGCCTATAGAAATACATACATTCGTATTGTTTCAAGTGGTTTTGTTTGCGAAATGTGTGCAAAAGGCCTTTCTTTATTAAATGATGTTGAGTTACAATTTTCCTAGAGATAGTATTTTCTCAAGTGTTCTGCATTCAAAGGTCAAGGTAGTTGTTTGCCTCCCAAATTCTCCAAGTAATAGGATCCGGGTTTATTGAACTTAACCACCTGGAATGGTCCCTCCCAATTTGGCCCTAGTTTTTCCTCTGTCGGGTTTTTGGCTGCAGCGTGATTTCCCTTAGGATCAAGTCTCCAATCCTGAATCTCCTCTCTTTGAATTTTTTGTTGTAGTATCACACCATGGTGTTCCAATAGGCTAGCATTCGAGAGGTGGCCTCTTGCCTTCTTTCTTCCAGTAGGTCTAGATTCAAGCAAAAAATTTCTTTGTTCTTTTCAATATCTGCTCAGGCAACTTGGTAGCTTGGTAGGATTAACTCCACCAGGGTTACTGCCTCGGACCTGAATACGAAGAGGAAAGGGGTCTCACATGTAGGGGTTTTGACTGTAGTCTTGTATGCCCATAAGGTTCCCGATAGTTCATCAAGATAATTCCCTTTGTGTGCTTCCCAATTGTGTTTTTATTATATTGAGTAGTGTTTGGTTGGTGACTTCCACTTGTCCGTTGGCTTGAGGATTCCTCAGGGAAGATAAATGATTTCTAATATTGAGATTTGAGCAAAACTCCCTAAACCGAGGGTTGTCAAACTATTTCCGGTTGTTAGAGATCAAGACTTCTGGAACACCAAAACGACAAACTATGGCCTTCCACACAAAATTATGGATGTTACTCTTGGTGATCTTAGCCTCAAGTTCCACTTCAGCCCATTTGGTGAAGTAGTCGATTATTATGATAATGAACTTAACTTGTCTCTTTACCTTGGGGAGTGGGCCAACTATATCTATCCCCCATTATGTAAACGGCCAGGGGCTGGGAATCAGAGTAAGTTCTTCCGTAGGCTGCCTAGGATTGTTAGCAAATTTTTTGCATTGATCACATTCCCACGCAACACGTGTAGAATCGGTTTACATGGTTAGCTAGTAGTAGCCTGTTCTGACGAGTCGATGAAGCATGGATCTGCCCCTCGAGTGGCTATCACATACTCTTTCATGGATCTGATCTCGCTCATAGCGAAACAAATTTTGACTCGATTGGGGTTAAGCACCGGAGGTAGGGCAATGTGAGGCTCCTGTTGTACATGGTCCCATCTAATAATGTGTCTCATGAAGCTCGTAGTTTGAGTTTTCTAGCCTCTGTTCAATCATCGAGGAGCTTTCCATCTTTCAAGAATGCCCTGATTGGGTCCATCCATGTAGGTCCTTCTTAAGTGATCCCAATAGATATCATTTTGGTGCTTACAATACTCATCATTAGTAGATGCTTGATCATCACATCCTCATTATCCCCGAGGGCTGAGGCGAGTCTGGCCAATCGGTTTACGTGTTCGATGATGAACACGTCAAACATGCTCGCCAATGTTTGAACTATCTATAGGTACTCTGCCATTTTGTCTTCTCTTGCCTCCTATTTTCTCAGAACTTGATCTACTATCAACTTGAAATCACTTCTTACTCTTATGCTTCTAGCCCCGAGTTTATAAGCTATCTTAAGCTCATTCACTAGTGCTTCATATTCCACTTCATTGTTGGTTTCCTTGAATCCGAATCTGATGGCATACTCCAGTTCTTTTCCTTCGGGGGCTGTTATTATGATTTCAACCCTGCTTACCTGATTCGTGGCTAACCCATCGACATTTAACAACCAATTGTTTTCATCTGAAGGAGTAGACTCTCCTGGTAGTTCCATATCCAAGGATGGAGTTAGTTTAGCTACGAAATCAGCTACAGGTTGTCCCTTTATTGCTCCCCTCAATTTGTATTCGATGTCAAATTCCCCCAGTTCAACGGACCACTTGACCAATCTACCAGATGTATTAGGCTGTGCAAGGCAGATTTCAGGGGTAGGTTTATATGGATAGTGATAATGTGGGCTTGGAAGTATGGTCGTAGCTTTTGTGCTGTGACCACTACTGCGAAAGAAACTTTTTCAACCTTTGGATAATTCTTCTCAGCTCCAGTTAGGGCCCTACTTAGTACATGGGCCATTGCCTGCCCTCTTGCTCTTTTATTAATACCAAAATCACGGCAGAGTTTGAAACAGCAACATATAAGAGAAGTGAATCTTCAAGTTCGGTTTTGCACAATAGGGGCAGACTCACAAGATGTTCCTTAAGCTTTTGGAATGCCTCTTTGCAAGCCTCTAAACTTCCTTCGTGTTCCAAGGAGATTCCATTCACATGATGGCCTCCACTTTTTTAGGATTTGCTTCGATTCTCCTTTGGGAGACCATGAAACCTAGGAACTTCCCTATGATACTCCAAAGGCACATTTTGCTGGATTTAGCATCATTTTATACTTCCTCAGTGTGTTGAATGTTGTCAATTTTATTATACTCACAAGTGCATGAATCTATTCAATAGTACAATTTCAATAAGTGGAGGTTGAACCCATAGGGACTTGAGTGAATAATCTTAAAGGACCAAACTTATTCCAATTAGTTTTACTAAACCCTAGTCTAGCAAAAAAAAGGGATTATCTTAAATTAAAACTAATGGAAACATAATTTAAAAAATGTAAGAAAGAAAACTCTAAGTCCTAGAATCCACTCTATGGAACTCACAAACCTTAATCTATTTCATAATTTTTCCATATACTTCATAATGCATCGAAACCAATCTAACATTATGGAAAATTTTCAATTAATCTTTTTTTAGAAAACTAAAGTCATGCTCCTCCTGGCTTTGAAAATATAGGATCAAATAATTCAATGTAAATCTACAAGAAATAATAGAGAGTAAGAGACCCTATAA
>JAOXJP010121547.1:0-13840 GCA_025762735.1 Platanus orientalis | reverse complement strand
TTCACAGAGAGGTTTAGAAAACAGGAGGTTCCAAAAAATACCCAAAAGAGAGAAGGAAATAACTACATCATACATTTTTTTCCTTTTTATTATCTTTTTTCTCAAATATCACTATGCACTAAATTATTTTTTTAGGTAAACATTAGAAGTTAATTTAGGTGAAGACGAGTTTTGAACCCAGGTATGTAGTATGACACCCATAGACTTTACCAACTTAGCAAGCTGGCATCTTTTCTTTATCGTTTTGTTTTTGGTTTTCAACCAAGCTTCATAATAATAGTGTTTTACAAGTGTAGATGTAATTGACTTGATACAATTTAGGAGCACCCCAAAAGGGCTTCGTGTGTTGGCCATGTTTATTTCAACCCATATGACAAATTTTAGCTGAAAAGCATTTCGCCATTTAGAAAAACAAAGCTCTCTCTTCTAAGAATTTTTAATTTTTTTTTCTAAATATTGACTGCTAGTATTACAAGGGAATATAAGTTTAATAACCTTAACCAAATCTTGGAATATATAGTTCAATTGTGAGTTCTTCATGTACTCTCCTATAAGCTTACACTTAATAAGTCACAACCCACAATTCTACTAATGCTTTGTTCAGTTGCAAGTAGAATGTGGGAAACTGAAGTAAATTTAATTGTAAGAAAATGAGTAAAGTAGAGTGAAGTTATACTTTTCAACTGTCGTGTGGTTGATTTAGAATACAGTAAATGTAAGAAAATTTTGTGTGGTTTTTAAGAAATTATTTAGAAAATCAAATGCAAATTTTATAATTATTCAATAATCTATTCTTCCATTAATATGTTCATTAACCTACTCATCCATAAGTAGGTTTGCTAACCTGATCAACAACCTATTTATCCATAACCAGGTTCATAATATGTTCTTCTATAAACCCGCTCATTAACATATTCATCCATTGTAACCACTTTTCTAAGACAACGAGACATGCATCTGTTTTGCAAGATATGAAAAACTAAATGGATTCTTGAAATTTTTTGTTGTTTTCGCACGTTTCACTTGCAACCAAACATAACCTAAGAAAAGTAGGTTAGACAAACAACCAACACAGATAAGTTGGTTACTCAGCTCTCCTAGTTTAGAGCAGGGCCAATGCCATGTCTAAAGGTTTGGCGGGTCTATCTGCATTGAGAACCGAGCCCAACAAAAACTCAGCATGGCCTGGTTCTAAGGCTGCCAATTGGGCATGCTTATAATTAGCCTGAAGCTCGATGTGTTCAGCCCAAAATTTGGGTAGGCTAGGCGAGTGTAATTTTATTCTGTGTCAAATTTGGGCTTTGATTTTAGGTCCGAAGTAATATTTGGGTGAAGTTTGGGCAGGCCTTAGCCCAGTCCAAAGTACCTAAAAGGGCCCGAACTACAACATATTTTATATATGCTTATATATGAGGTTAAAGTAAAATATATATAATTATGTGAGATTTTTTATTTTGAGAATATTTTAGTTTATATGAATAGCAGTCCATGAGCCATTGGGTTCAAGCGTGAATGGATAAAAAATGCTCACCTTAACTAATGCTAACCACTGCTCCTTGTCAGGCAGCGGGCACATCAGTGCTGAAAAGTGAATATGCTCCCTCCAAAAAAGTGAAAATCACTTTTCAACGCTGATGTGTCCACTCCTGACAAGGAGCGGTGATGAGCGTTTGTTAAGGGAAGCGTTCATAAACTGATCCCGGTTCAAGCAACCCAAACTAAGTCCGAAGCCCGTTGTTTTGTAATGGGCTGATTTTGGGTGTGGGCCAAATTCAGGCCCAAATATTTTAATTTTGGCTGAGCTTGGGCTGACCTTAGCCTGAACCGATTGACAGCCCTACCTGGTTCTTCGTGATGTGCACTCATTGTACAATTGATTTGCATTAATGAAAATTAAACCACCGAGAGTTTATTGAGTGGAATCGCCGAGTAAAAAACCCGAAGAAGAATTTTTTTTTTCTTTGGTCAAGACCCAGAGAGGAATTATAATGAAATTTCTAACAACTGGTATCTTATTGTATAAAAAAAATTCATGGTTCATTACAGGCGCTTCGAAGAAATCAAAAGCAAAAGATACCCAACCCAAATGCCCAATACTACTCTTTTAGCATTTCATGGGAGGAAGGTCGTTGGCTTGTTCAATTGCCAGCTGCTCCATTCGCCTAAAAACCCGACTGTCGAAAAGCAGGAATCCAATGGAGTGGCCGGCAAGAGCAACCAGTAAGACACCAACGTTGAAGGACATGACGGCTAACATGAGCAGGTAAGCGAGTCCGACACGGGCAGCATGCATAGCCATTTGCAGTAACCTCTTGTTCGAACCGGATTTGAGCAGTTGGCAATGGGGGAGCCACTCGACCAGCACTGAGAGCACAAAGACAAAAATCAAGGCCAGGACGTACATGCCGGTTCTCGTGCCCGGCCATCCCGAGAAGAGTATTTCGGCGTTCTTGCCCCAAAAGAAGGTCACTTGCATCAGCATCTTCTTGGGGTGCACACGCATGTAAGCATCCGTGCCGTTTGATGGTGGCAAACCATTCATCATCTCATGCATTTCATGATCCATTCCGGCTTCAGTTCTGTATTCTTTGTGGGGTTTTCTTGGAATTTTCGATTGAGAGGAAGGAAGGTATGAGACTTGAGAAGAGCTTATAGAAAGGATTTGAGGATTGACCGGTTTTGTACCTTGCTTTCATATTTGGTACTGCAAGAGGGTCTGATAGTACAACAAGGACTAGTATGGATGAGTACGAAAAAAATATCTTGAGGCAGAAGCGATGAGCAGTATACCGGTAGGGGTGGCAATGTTTGACACGACCCACGAACCCGGCCAACATGAAATTAGCGGGTTAGGGTTCTGTAATCGTGTTTTGGGTCAAAACGGTTGACCCATTTTGACAAAATTAATAAATGGGTTATGTTTGGGTTGACCCATAAAGTCTACTACCCTTAACTTGATACGAATATGACCTGTCAACACAAAATGCGACCCCTAGATCACATGACCCGCTAATCCGACATGAAATTCTGTAGATGTTTAGGCTCGATCTGGATTCAACAGCCTTCAAGTTTCATCCTCATTAGTGCAGCACTCAGCAACAAGGGCAAGGCGAATTTCAGTACTACATAGATATGTGTGTGTATATGTAAAATCCTATACCAAACAAAAAATTTAACTCCAACTAAATTTGGGTAGGGGTGGCAATGTTTGACATGGCCCGTGAACCTGACACGAAATAAGCAGGACTGTAAATGTGTTTCGAGTCAAAGCAGGTTAACCCGCTTTGACACGATTAACTGATGTGCCGGTTTTGGGTTGACCCATATAGTTATATACCCATAACTTGACACAATATGAATTTGACCCACCAACACAAATTACCACATATCCTGTGAACTCTTCACAAGCCCAAAACAAAATAAGTGGGTTAGGTTGTTTATAAACATCTTTCAGGTCAAGGCGGGTTGAGACGTTTTGACAAAATTAATAAATGGGTTGGGTTGGGTTCAGGTTGATCCATATAATCATATACCTTATCTCGACACGGCACAAAACCCAACACAAATTGTCACCCTTAAATTTGGGTAAGAGTTTTAAATCTGTGTATACGTGTTGCACTATAAATGGAACCATAACCTCTGCACTGCCTTATGGTGCGCTACGGTGAGCCACAAACACAACCCCCTTTTGTGCCTGTGGCTCACCGTAAGGTGGCACAGAGGATATGAGTCCACTATAAATACCCTTAGGACATTCATGTAGTTTAATTTACTACAGGGGATCCAAGTGGTGTATGCCATACAGGTTCACATCATCTTTGGTCTAAATGGATAGAAAACAAGGGTGGATTGTATCCTCTCCTCTTATCTTATGCTCCTCTCTGCACCCTCTTAGGGGGAGGGCACATCTGCACCGACAAGTGCTTTTCACTTTTTTGGGGGGTGCATTTCACTTGTCAGCGCTTATGTGTCCTCCCCTAATAAGGTGCAGAGAGGAGCATAAGATAAGAGGAACGGATACAATCTACTCTCATAGAAAACACGCTAGTATCTAAGGAAGTAACGTATATAATATACAGGTACATATTTAATACATGTATGTATTTATTATGTATGTATATATTTATTGTGTATTTACAGTAAAATCCTCCTTTAATCCATACCTATTGACCAAAACACTTTTTATCATGCATCATGTCATGCACTGATTGGTACCTGCGTGGTATCAATCCATTCAAACAGGATATGATTCAAGCACCCGGCCACCCCGAATTGTGTGTACACCAAATACATGAGAACCGTGTGAGAACGTTGGACAGAACGATGTTGATGCTTTGGAGTCCGTGCGAAAGACATTGATGTTGATGATGGTATCAATTGAACGACATTGATGCTTTGATGTTTTCAAAAACCACGGTTTAGGCAGTGGGTCCCACATTTCCCTTCTCCATCAATGAAAAAAAATCCAAAATCATTCAAACCCTAACCCCAAATTATTTCTTCTTTCCATCGTTTCTTCTTTCCGCCCCTCCCCCTTCCTTCGCCTACTCTGTTATGAACCAAGAAGTTTACTTGAACAAACTCTGGTAATTCGAGGAACCAGACCCTCGAGAAATGCACTCGGCAATTTGTGACTCAAAATGATGATCATTCATTCATAATGCTTTGGCCTTAAATAGGCGTTACAGACTTGCAAATAACGGAAAGAAACTGACCCACTACGCTTGACTAGTGCAAACAACAACCCACTAACAAATCATGGCCCATCGAATATAACAGCCCATTGACTTGGTCTACCCCTAACTGAATTAAAAGAACATACATAACCAAAAATACTAATTCCCTAACATATGTAGCCCTACTAACACTTAAACAAATTTGGGCGTGTAACATAGCCCTTCCCTTCAGAAGAACTCGCCCACGAGTTCGGGGTATGTCCTGCATAGCTCCTCTACATCTACCCAGGTGGCATCCTTCTTGTTAGCTCCCTTCCACTGAACCAAAAAATCAACTCCCGCGCGATTTCCCTTCTTCTTGAGCCTTCTTTCTATTATCTTCTCTGGTTCGGGAGCCATTGTGCCGTCTTCCATTATTGTCGGCAATCAGGGTTAGGGTTTACCTGGGTTCCAAGCTTCTTTTTGAGGCAGGAGATGTGAAATACATGGTAGATCTTGGATTCTTTCGGTAGATCGAGCTTGTATGCGACTTTTCCAATTTTTTGAATGATCTGGAAGGGCCCGAAGTATCTTGGACAAAGCTTTAAGCTTTTCCTCACTGTGACTGACATCTGCCTATAGGGTCTTAACCTCAAATAGACCCAATCCCCCATGCTATATTCCCTTTCCGTTCTCTTTTTATCTGCATAGTGCTTCATTCGTGTTTGAGCCTCTTGCAGGTTTTCTCGCACCAAGTCTCGGCTTCTCATTTCTTCTTCGACAGCTTGTACTGCCATGGTTCCAGGCTCACATGGGAGGAGTCGTGGTGGCTCTTGCCCGTATACTACCTTAAAGGGGGTAAACCCTGTGGAAGAATGCTCTGAGGTATTGCATGTCCGCTCGGCTAAGGCTAGCCAACTGGCCCAATCTTTGGGTCTGTCATTGGTAAAACACTTGAGGTACCCTTCTAACCATTTGTTCATCACTTCTGTCTGTCCGTCTGTTTGGGGATGGTATGCCGAGCTCATTAGCAGCTTGGTTCCACTTAAATGGAAGATTTCCTTCCAGAAATGGCTTGTGAATATTGCATCTCGATCACTTACTATGCTCTATGGTATGCCATGTAATTTGAATATGTTCTCCATAAATGCTTTTGTGACTGTTGCTACTGTGTATGGATGAGACAATGGTATGAAATGACTGTACTTGCTGAACCTGTCTACTATCACCATGATTACACTGTATCCCTTAGACATAGGCAGCCCCTCTATAAAGTCCATACTAATATCCACCCACACTTTACTTGGTATTGGCAGAGGCTGTAAGGCCCCAGCTGGCTTGAGGTTTTCTGTTTTGTTTCTTTGGCATACCTCGCATTCTCTTATGAATTTTCTGATGTCTTTCTCATGCCATGCCAAAAGAATTCCCTCTTGAGCCTGGAGTGAGTCTTCTGTGAACCAGTGTGCCCTCCCATAGGGCTGCTATGGAATTGCTGCATGACTTGCTCCTGTTGTGCCTTCAGGGTTCCTAAGTGCAACCTCCCTTTGTAAAATAAGAACCCGCCTCTAAGCTGGTACTTGAGGGGATCAAGATTCCCTTGATGGTAGTGGTTGAGTAACTGCTGCAACTGGGGGTCTTGGTGGTATACTTGATGGAGCCCTTCCCACCAATTAACTGTAACCATGTTGATGGCCTTGGCTTCTCCATATTTAGCCAAAGTAATCTCTAAACTGTCCTCCTCATTTAGCAACTTGGAAAGAGCATCTGCTACCTTATTCCCTTTCCCACTGTGATATTCCACACTGAAATCAAAGCCTAACAGCTTTGCAATCCACTTATGTTGGAAAGGTGTTCCAATCTTTTACTCTAAAAGGTGCTTCAGGGCTTGCTGGTCAGTCCTTACTTTAAATCTGTGCCCCAATAAATAATGCCTCCATTTTCGAATAGCCAACACAAGAGCCAAAAATTCCTTTTCATAAGTGAATAAGAACATATTTTTACCTTTTAATGCTTGGCTTAAATAAGCTAGTGGCCTCCCTTCTTGCATTAAAACAGCTCTCACACCATTTCCAGAGGCATCACATTCCACCACGAACATCTTGGAAAAGTCTGGTAAGCCGAGAACAGGGGGGTCACCATGGCTGTCTTTAATGCTGCAAAAGCTTGGCTGGCATCCTCACTCCACTTAAAGGAATTCTTCTTGAGTAAAGCGATTAGAGGGGCTGCAATACTTCCATATCCTTTTACAAACTTCCTGTAGTAACCTGTTAAACCAAAAAATCCCCTTAAAGCTTTAGGATTCTTAGGTTCAGGCCACTCCATCATGGCTGTAATCTTTAGTGGATCTGCTTTGACTCCTTCTTTGGAAATAATATGACCCAAATACTCCACTTCTCGACATCCAAAAACACATTTTGAGACCTTGGCATACAGTTGGTGTTGTCTCAAAACTTCCAGGACAGCTTTAAGATGCCCTACATGCTCTTCAACAGATTTACTGTACACCAGTATGTCGTAAAAAAAAACTAACACAAACTTCCTGAGATATGGCCTGAATATCCCATTCATCAACCCTTGAAAGGTTGTTGGAGCATTGGTGAGCCCAAAGGGCATCACTAAAAACTCATAATGCCCCCCATGTGTACGAAAGGCAGTTTTGGGCACATCTTCAGGCTTAATCCCGATTTGATGGTAGCCCTATCGTAAATCTAGTTTAGAAAATAACTCAGCATCATTAAGTTCGTCCAATAACTCATCTATATTAGGAATGGTAGACTTATCTTTGATAGTGTCTTTGTTTAGAGCCCGGTAATCAATGCACATGCGTCAACTTCCATCTACTTTTCTCACCAAAAGGACTGGTGAATAGTATGGACTTTGACTTGGTTGGATGATCCCTGCCTTTAACATGTCTCTGACCAGCTTCTCAATCTCTTCTTTCTGATAATAGGGGTATCGATAGGGCCTAACACATGTTGGTTTTGCTGCTTCTTGGAGTTGGATTTGGTGGTCGTGATTCCTGGGGGGTGGGAGTCCACGGGGTTCAGCAAACACTGTTTTGAAATAATTCAAAATAGCTTGTATGGCAGGCTCTATTGGTGCTCCTCCTGGCTTATCACAGATCTCCATGAGTTGTAGCCATATTCCTCTTCCTTCTACAAGGGTAGCCTTGCTCAAACTGTGTTCTTCCTCTATGGCCTTCTCGGGTAATCTCAAACCCTGCAGAAATAAAATTTTCCCTTGTACAAAGAAACTCATTCTTAAATCAGCAAAATTCCACTGAATAGTTCCCAAACTTCTTAACCAATCAACCCCTAGTACAACATCACACAAGAACTGCCTTACAGCAACCGAGGCAAGGAAGGGTGTCCCCATTAGCAACTTGGACTGCCAAGTGGCCTTCTTCCACTGGTAGTTTTGCCCTCCTTGCTACATTCACATCAATAAAACTATGTGTACTACCAGTATCAATGAGAACAATGACTGAACACGTAGCAATTTTCCCGACTAACCTCATTGTTTTGGGAGAAGGTGCCCCTGCAATGGCATGCAGGGATATGCCCAATAATTCAGCTTGCTGTACTGCAGGTAGGACCACAGAATTAGGCTGGTCAAGGGCCTCTTCTTCTTCCAATTCCTCTTTTTCTTCCTCCTTAAATTCCATTCCCTCCAACAAGTATAACTTTGGCTTGCTGCATTTGTGTCCTGGATGGTACTTTTCATCACAAAAATAACACAGTCCTTTGTCTCTTCTTTCTTGCATTTGGTTGGGACTTACACGCTTTATGGGATAGGGATTTCTTCTTTGGAATGGTGGGTTAAGTCTCGGGTTTTGGAGGGCTGGGAGTCTCAGTACTGGGTTTGGGGCTGGTAATCTGGGTACGGAGCTTTGTCCAGGTAGTCTGAGAGGAGAGGCTTGAGTGAGGGTGAATAAGGGTTATGTTGGGCTTGAGTGTTTCGGTAAGGGTACTGTTTCTGGTTACTTCTTCTTGTAGCCGAGCCAAACCAAAAGCAGCAACAAGGGTGTTTGGTTTGAACATGGTAAAAATAATTCGCAATTCATCTTTTAAACCACTTAGAAAAGTATTTATACGAAACTCTTCACTTACCCCACTTATTTTGTTGGACAGGATCTCAAAAGCAGTTTGGTAATCTTCTACGCCTCCCGTTTGCCTCAATTTGTTGAATGCACCCACTGGATCCTCGTATGCCGAAGGCCCAAATCTGGTGCGGAGAGCCTCCAAGAAGTCATCCCATTTAGTCACTGGACTTGATTCTTTCAGCCAATAATACCAAGTCAGTACCTTCCCTTCCATGTGAAAAGAAGCGATTTCCAGCTTATGATCCTCCGGAATCTCAAAATAATTGAAGAACTACTGCGCCTTCAAAATCCATTCGCTGGGATCTCCCCCATCAAAGTGAGGGAAGTCCAACCGAAGGGATCGAGCCTGGATCCCCCCATGTCCCTCAAACAGAGGATTAGCATTCACTCTTACATTGTTAGAAGTTCCTTCCCCTGAGCTGAGTTTAGTTGTAATTTGTACCAAGCTGTCATAGCTTGATACCAAATTGTTGAGTTTCTGCAGCACTCCTTCTATTAGCATTCCATGCCTGGACTGCTCCTCCTTTAATGCAGCGGTCTCCCCATGTAAAGTGTTTACTGTGTCTGATAACTGTGCTAGTCGTGTCCCTTAAGCCATGTCGCAGGAACACGGCTCTGATACCAATTTGTTATGGACCAGGAAGTTTACTTGAACAAACTCTGGTAATTCGAGGAGCCAGACCCTCTAGAAATGCACTCAGCAATTTGTGACTCAAAATGATGATCATTCATTCATAATGCTTTGACCTTAAATAGGCGTTACAGACTTGCAAATAACGGAATGAAACTGACCCACTACGTACGGACTAGTGCAAACAACAACCCACCAACAAATCATTGCCTATCGAATATAACAGCCCATTGACTCGGTCTACCCCTAACTGAATTAAAAGAACATACATAACCAAAAATACCCTTAAGTAATTCCCTAACGTACGTAGCCCTACTAACACTGAAACAAAGCTGGGCGTGTAACATACTCAAGACACTTGCACTTGCTCTCTTTGCTCACCAACGACGACAGTGGCTACTTGTGTTCAGGCGCAAAGAAGAAAACCACGAACCACCGCTCCAGCCCTCGTGCTTAGCACTCCCTGTCTGCTCAGTGGCGACGGTTCAACGTGCTTCGCCGGCGCTCTTTTTGGTTCGCCTTCTTGATAAATTGCACCATTTCTCAAAAAAAAAGAAAAAAAAATTATGTATAAGTATGAGTCACAATACCTAATAGTGCAATACTTTTCACTTGTCATAATATAAAAAATTTATGCACAGACAATACTAAAGCTTTCGATATTTTCTTGGGGAATCTTAGGTGCTGTCTGCAATTGTATTTAACTAGATTGGAAATTTCAACATTGTCATGTAGACTATAAATTTACGTCCTCGCCTTAAAAAATGTTTTACTGCCTCTCTTCATGAAGTCCCATTCCACCCATTTGTCCATATGAATAACACTTGTCGATCAAATCTCCACAACCCATCTCTGCCACTTTCTATTCCCCAATCTCCTCTCTGCCGAGTTTGGGTTCTTAAAAAATATTAAAATTATGTCTCAATGGAGATTATGATCAGATTGGAATCTAAAATCTCTAGTTCCTCCCTTAACACCTGAGCCTAGGAATGAAATAGCGTTTGGGTCATAAAAGTTGATTGTTGGAATCAACACAATTTCGTCAATGGAGATTTGAAAAAAATAAAAAACCCTATGGTAAATACTTTCATTATTTACTGACGAGATATCTTCGTGCTTATAGAACCAAAATGTGTTGGATTTGGTACTATTGCGAGAACAACCACTGTTGTAGAGGTGGAGCAAGCCAAAATGGCCAGCAACCGGCGACTGGCGAACATGGGAGACCACCAGACTGTTGGTGGGAATCGCAAGAATTCCAAGAAACGATTTAGGGTTAGGGGTTTGAACGATTTTGGGTTTTTTTTGTCGTCGAGGTGGAGAAGAGAATGTGGAGCCTAGTGCCTAAACCGTGGTTTTGGTCCTTCACACGGTCTCTGAAACATTAATGTGTCGTTTCTTTTCAGCGTTTCTCACACTGTTCTCATGTATTTGGTTTGCACACAATTTGGATGGAGCCTTCAAACCCATGTGATAACTGTCTCGGGCTCCACTCATGACTTTATAATAATTATAAATTTAAGAATATGAACATGATCTATGGTGATGGGTTCCAACCCAACAGGATTCTCTCGCGCCTGCAATTAATCTTGTGACTTCACGAGCTGTACAAATGCCTAAAAAATGTGAATGACATCCAAAAAATGGAAAATCGCTTTTTTGAGGGTATGTGTATGCCTCTTGAAACCACAAGATTACTTGTGGACAAGAGAGGATCTCGTTTCTGTTCCAACATGCTGGATCCAGGCCTTACTAATCAAGTCAGGTCATAGTTTTGAAATTACCGGACCGGATGGTGTAACCCGGTTTAGTCAGAACCAACACCTTAAACAGTTTTACAAAGCTAAAAACCGTTATTTGTCAAAAAACAATAAATAACCAGCAAAACTAAACCGATAAAAACCAGCCATTTTTTTTTTTTTTTTTCAAATCTTGTTCGAATAAAACCGATCGAGTTTTATTATTTTTTCTAACAAATTCAAAAGAAAAATAATTAGAAAACATTCCTTTCCAAATTCCAATCCCACTTTCCATGAAAGTTCTTTTTTAGTATTTTATTACATTTTTTGGTATGTCTAAAAAATTAGAATCCCGTCCATAAGCGTTTTACTGCATTATAAATTGTTTTATTGTTTGGTATTTCATTACATTTTACTTATGTTTGAAGCATATTACGGTTGGATCATGTAAGCCAACGGTGGGACCCTGTTGGACTTGAACTGTCTACCTTAACAGTTCAATGGCCGTTCCGGTTCTCAAAACTATGAGTCATGAGTCCGGTACATATCCTAATTAAGTAAGCAAGTATGCATTTACATCTTTTCCTACTACATCTCAACTACTCTTTGCTAATAATTTATTTGCTTTTGGACAAGTGTCTCAACATGCTGTGCATAGCAAGCTTCGAGGATTCTTGGCCTTTAGCTTTAGCCATTCGTCTTTGTATCATAATTGAAAAGGAGAAATACCTTTGCAAACCCTTTTCTCAAGTTCAAACGAAAGTCTCTTAAGGTATGTGGCTAATATAATTAATTATTGTCTGTTTTGGGACAGACCTCCAAAGGCGTGCCATTGATTGACACATGATGTATTTTTTGAATTTGATGTCTTTTATTGACCACTTAAACATTTTTTTGATCCTTTTAACCCCTAAAAAATACGTTTATTTATAATTCACCATATACACTGCAAAGACATTTTTATCAGAGAACATTTGCTTCATATAATAAAATATAAACTCAACGGTTGTAAGTCAAAATCCCTCTCATATGCAGGTAGAACCGCTCTAATAAAATCTGCTCTTACCTCTATACCTAATTATCATATAGTAATTCATTAATTCAAGTGATCTGCCAATCTATTAAAAACACAATTAGGGATTTCTGTTAGGGTTTCAAAATACAAAACATCTCTACCTCAAAGCATGGGTGTCCACGCCAAGTTCAGAGCGTCATCCTTTGGAGATACCATCATTAAAAAAATCCCTTTGGAGAGACGCTTTAGAACCAGTGCCAAATTAAAATAACTTGCCAACCCAATAGAGAGGATTTAGAAAGGAAATTAAAAAATCCTCTCTGAGAACTTTTACCAAACAGATGTCGAAGTAAGGATTAAAATCCCATATCTAATTCAAATTCTTACATGATATAACATAACACCAATTTTCTCCAACAAGTAGGGTGTTCTGGATATCTTAGCCCATAACAAAACTCACGCTTCAATACAGGTGCTTCAAAGAAACATAAAAAGCAAAAGACACCAAACCCAAAAGCCCAATATCACTCTTACTAGCATTTCATGGGAGGAAGGTCGTTGGCTGGTTCCACCGCCGGCTGCTCAGGTCCCTTAAATACCCGGCTGCCAAAAAGCAGAAACCCAAAGGAGTGGCCGGCAATAGCAACCAGTAAGACACCAACGTTGAAGGACATGACTGCCAACATGACCAAGTAAGCCAGTCCGACACGGACAGCGTGCATAGCCGTTTGGATTAACCCCGCAAGGACATGGTTGGTACCGGGTTTGAGCAATCGGCAATGAGAAAGCCACTCCACAAGCACTGCAAGCACGAAGACGACAATCAAGGCGAGGACGTACATGCCGGTTCTTGTGCCCGGCCATCCCGAGAAGAGGATTTCGGCGTTCTTGCCCCAGAAGAACGTCATGTGCATCATCATCATAGGCATGTTGCCGTCCGTGCCGCTTGACGGCGGCGACATACCATCCATCGTCCCATGGTCATGATCCATTCTGGCTAGATTTCTCTGTTGTTTGGTGGGTTTGGAAGCTATGAAAGTGGAGGGGAGACTATTAAAAGGGCGGGTGAGGGGTGCAGATGGACTGGTGTCGTACCTTGATTTTTATTCAGTACTATCAAGAGGTTTTGAGGTACTACAGTACAATTTATCAATTTGGAATCAAATGATTCATAATACTGTTCTGTGCCCAGAATTGTCTGTGACCCTCTGTGACTATGTCATAGGGTGTAAAGGATTAAGAGTGCAAAAAAAATGTTCAAAGAGAGTAAGTATCTAATACATGGTACCAAATTAAAAACATGTCACTTGTCAACCTGTGGTGCTGTCACGTAGGGGCATAGACAATTTCTGATCACATAACATTTGCTTGGTTGAAATCAGTCCAAAAATGATAATTGTGATCACATAACATTTGCTTGGTTGAAATCAGTCCAAAAATGATAATTGTGATGTTAACAAGCATTCAAAATTTTCTCTAACCAAAATTAAATCACTTTTGGGGGCATGTATTCTACGGTGCACACAAGACCATTAGCACAGGAGAGGATCCTGACTCCTGAGTGACGAGGAAGGCTCTGAAATAGACAGACAGGATGAAATCGTATGTGCCACGCCCCCTGATGGGACACTCGGGGGAGGAATCAATTCACTTTTTGGAGGTTTTTGATTCCCCCTCCTGAGTGTCCCATCAGGGGGG
>JAOXJP010121536.1:0-13840 GCA_025762735.1 Platanus orientalis | reverse complement strand
TGGTAATCACCTTCCCAGTGATGCCTATCATATGTATGCTTTCGTGTTCTCTTTTTCATATTTATAATAAATGATCTCATTACCTCTCAAAAAAAAAAAAAGGTATCAAAACTGTCTTTAAGATAGATTTCTAGAGATAGAAGAACAGAAGCAGAAAGAAATCGAAAGACAGAGATATAATCATATAAGTATTGTACTTAATAAATTGCAGAAAAGTAGTGACAAGTGCTTAAAGATCCTTGAGAAAAAATATAATGAGGACCCAATCAGAGTTGTTCCTTCTCCAGCATTGGTCACAATTTATTCTCTTATGAAAGCTAGACTTATTAGAAGCTTGATTATGAAATCCAGATTAGAAGCTTAATTATGAAAGCTAGACTGAAGCCCGAAAACAATCAAATGCCAAAATAAGGAAGAGATCAGAGGGGAAGAATTCTTACAAAACATCCATACTTGGTCCTCTTCCACTTTCCATATTGCAGATTATCATCAAAGGCCAAATTTCACCAAAGCCCAAGAAGATTCCAACTCGAGCAAACACCCTGAAGCGAACTAGATCAAGTCAAGGTCTAAGCAACCATCAAGCCCAAAAAGTATATGCGAGTCTTCAATCCTCGTCCTTGGACCTCCATCATATCGTCCTCCAATTTTGAAGGGTCTAGATCATTCCATTAGAAGTTGTGATGGAAAGTGGCCACCATCAAATTCGAGGTCAAATTTTGCCCCACCCCATGAATATGATGCGATCAATCATGCAAGGCTTATGTATGTGCCCCCACATAAGAGTGCTAGATTCAAATGTACATGTTATGTGAGGTTAATTCGAGTTTTGTAAGGGGTGGTTAATATTGTAATAAGGCCAATAGTGTCAAGGGTAGACTAAGAATTTTATTTTTAAGGGTATGGTTGTAATAAGGATTTTAGGCCAAAATTAATTTTGGGATTTGGGATAATCATGTCACTTACTTTTAGCCCAAGTTTTTTAAGGTCAAAACTTGCTTTTTGGCTTGATTTTGGTGTCATTAAAGAGGTTATTCAATTACTTTTCTAACGAGACCAAGATTACGCAAATCCAAAGTGATTTGGGAAAATTAAGATCAAATTACTTAAGGGGTATTAGTGAGTGATGGGAATAGTGTTTTTAGAATGTTGTGTTTTAGAAAGTCTTAAGTTTTAGTAGTCTAAAGTTTAAAGAAGTGTGTTATTTACAAGTCTTTTTGAAATTAAAAAGTCTTTATTAGAAGTTTCTTAATTGTTTTTAGTAGTTTAGTTTTAGGAAAGTCTTAGTCTCAAGTTTCTTAAGTTCTTAGAAGTTTCTGAATTAGGATAGTTTCTAATTTTGAGTCCTTGTAGGCCTATTTAAAGGCACCCCTAGACACGAAATAAATCACTGAAAATTTAATATAAAGGTGTGTTTTGATTTGGGTGGTCTCCCAAGGTGGCCATGGGCCCTCTCTTCTTTCCTAGGGTGACACTGATACTAGTCTCCCCTCATTCTCTCTCATAGGTTGCAGCACCCCTAGGTGCAGCCGTAAGGCTTCATCACCCTCCCAACTTCCACCTTCTTCTTCTATCTCCTAACACCATCTCTCATATTTTCTTCATACTTCTCCTTCTAAACCCTTATTCTTCTTGTTTCTCTTCTACCTCTCTTCTCATACTTGTTGTAAATCCATCAACATTGAAAAGAATAAAGTGCTGTACTCCATTAACAAGGTATGTGTTTCTGAATTTTTTTGGGTTTATATACTCTTAAAATTGCACCCCCTAGTCCCCCTTTTCTTCTCATCTTTCTTTATAGGTTTTGATCCTTATGTAGTTCCCTACCAAAGACCTCTCTTTCCCCTCTGATTACCTTCTTCATTCTCTTTCAAAATCTATAGATTCGCTGCTGTTTGTCTAAAACCACCATTCTTTTCTGAAATTTCATGATTTGACAAAACAAAGTTTGTCCAAATCTCATGACATTTGAATTGTAGGACCTTTATATACGTCATAACTTACACTAGAAATTTTGGAATTTTCTGAGACAACAGAAGGGTATTTTCGGAATTCTGTCCAAAATTACAAATTTACCCTTTTTATTCTTTCTTTAGCTTTTCCCCTCTTTTCTTGTTTTAAACTCTCCTAATCTCTTTTCTATTATTCTATTTGCTGTTTTCTCTAATTCTGTGGCTAGTGTTTTATTATTTCAATTCTTGCACTATTTAAGCACTCTAATTTTGGGCACTTACCTGAGGTTCTTGGAATTATCCTACATCACTGTCCCGTGACAGTTTCTTCTTCCTTGAGTACACTTTGGAAAAAAAAAATCCTATATCCCCCTTACTTCTATCATCAACTTCACCACTATCTTCACTAGACTTGTAACCGTCAAAGAAGTATGAGAAAACATGCAAAGGAAAAGAAGACCCCTTTTCACTAGTATGCTTGAACCAAGGCTTGGGTAGTGTTTAGAAGATGGTGGTTTTTTCTTTATGTAACTCTATTTTGTTCTGAAATACCAAGACAGGTGGTTTGGTGAAGGATACCATGCTGAAAAAGATAGGATGAGATGTGACTCGACACATACTTACCACCATTATCAGAACGGAGGACCTCCATCTTCGTCTCATATTGGATCTCAACCATCTTATGGAAAGACTGAAGAACCAAGAATACATCGCTTCTAAATTCAATAAGTAGAGCCATATAATATAAGAATAATCATCGATGAAGGTAACAAAGCATCTAAAACCAAACAAGGAAACAACGGGAGCTAGCCCTCATACATCCAAATGTCCTATTGAAAAAGGGGTAGTACTACAACAAGAACTGACAGGATATGGGACTCGACATTGCTTGGCATACTCATATGTCTCACAATGGAGATCAGAAATAGATAAGGAGTGGAACAAGTTGGGAAAGATTCTTTTCAACGGAGAAAAAGATAGGTGGTTGAATCTACAATGCTACTGATACAACTGAGTTTGCTAGGAAGCAATAGAATCGCGATATGGGGACAATGAGTGTTGGACAACTGTAGATACATGTGAGGAAATGTCAATAATGTAAAGCCCCCTAGCTTCATGGCCTCTACCAATAACCTTCTTCGTCTCCAAATCTTGAAAAATACAGTGAGAGGGGAAAAAATAACACTGCAAATCAAGGTCTTAGAGAGGCGACTAACAAATAACAAATTCAATGGGAAGTTCAGAACATGAAGTACAAAAGAGAATTGCAAAGAAGGAGAAACCAACACAGAACTGATGCAGCAGATGGCTCAAAACACTAACCCACAGACTAAGTTTAAGGCAAAACTGAAGTAAAAGGCTGTAAAGGTTATCGGGTAGGCAAAACTGCAGCTGTGTTTGTGATTAAAACAAGGGTTAAACCAAGGGTGCCAACAGGAACTAATATAGGTTCTGTTTGGTTAATGACACAACAGCAAACAAGGGGCCTGTATGTGTATACTTTAGTTACAACAGTGCTGGAAAACAATCTGAACAGCAGGGTTTGTTATTTTTTGAGTCAATTTATAATATTTTTTGGGTTTATAACAAGGGCCGACTGGTGGGATGACATGGGGATGTATTTAGAGATGAAAATAACAAAGGGAATGTGGTAGTGGCAGTCGGTTGATGAGGGATAGGTGAGGGAGTGATAGAAGTGACTGTGGAGATGGTTAAAGGATTTTGGAAGAGTATGGAAGTGGTGGGGGGACTGTGGGCAGCAAGAACTCCTGAAGAAATAAAAAAAAATATGTAAAGAAGAAGAAGAAATAAAGAAATAGGGTATGGATACCTTGAGGAAAATCACCAATCCTCCCTAGGAAATCACCAACCTAGGATCAGGTTTAGGCAAAACTTTATGAAGAAACGCCTTCAGCCATTTGGAAAAGAGGAGAGCAATTTAGTTTCAAATATTCATTAAAAAACAAGTACAAAACATGGTGGCTGTTTTATAAGCCAACTCCCCCCCCCAACGGTAATTTAATCCTAGCCATCAAACACAAAAATATTCTTCCCTTTAAATCATATGAAAGAGATTTCTCCATGCAAAAAACCCTATTTTGAAACTAGTTATAACTTTGTCATATATAAAAAATTAAAATCCCATCCATGTTCTACTCTAATAACTAATGAAAAAACATAAAATAAACTAAAAAAACTCTCTACTAGACCTCTCTAAAACAAAACCAAACATTTCTCGGATGCTCTCAAGTTCTTCCTTACTCCTCTTCATGTGTGGACCCCACCAAGGCCATATGTGGACTCCACCTTACCTCCAAAATGGCATGTTGTTCAAAAAACTCCAAATTCATTCCAAATCAAAGCAAATCTCTTTTTTCATGCCGTATCCTATGTAGACCACCAAAGAATCTTCACTTTTAGACCCTATTAACTTCATGTTTGGGTCCCACCTATCTCCATGTCCTCATCAAACCCCCCTTGTTCGAAAAAAGTCGACCTCGATTTTTGTAGAGATATAGTCAGCATCATGGAGGATCTCGAACTACGTAACCATATACCAAATCCTTCAATGATCAAATTATGATGTAGTCCTGTCTTCTTGCAAGCATCTGATATGGGATAGATTTCATAGGACACATCATTTGTCTTTTGATAAGTTTTTGGTAGTGGAAATGCCTCATAGTACTCTTCCTTAGTCACCTCATATGCAACCATCTCATAGTAAAGTAAGTGTAGACAAACTGGTATATCCATTAAAATAAACTGTACCTCTTCCATAACAAGAACTTGGTCTTCCTCTAGTGGCTGAACATAAACTAGCTCAACAATGTCTGGAAGCATCATAGACTCTTGCGCCGATATGTTTGCCAAGATAGACTAGATCTTGTCCTAGAATGGATCTGGAACCTCATCCAACGGTTGGTCACAAGCTGGGACAACGGTACATGTGTCAACAACCACTATAGCCTCATCCAGCCTCATTTGTCTCACTTAAAATATCAATACGAGTCTGCTCAACATTCCCCACATCAAGATCCTCATTAGACAACTCTGGTTCGAACAAGGTTCGATCTTAAGGTGCATTGGATTCTTTCTCATGCTCTCCTTTAGTTGCACCAACACTCTTTTCGATCTTATCTAAGGAATTCTGAACACTTCCAGTTACGATTCAGGGCACCTTCTTAACAGGCTTGATTCAGAGACGATACCATACATCATGGTTATATAGTCGCAATACTTGGGTCTCCTTATTAAAAACAATTTTTCTTACCTCCATCCATCGCTTGCCAAAAATCAATAGCATGTCAATTAAAGGGAAATCACACAGTAGACGCTTAGCATTGTCGAAATAGTCTTTTATGTGGCAGAATTGAATAGCAATAACACGGCTCTCAACATATCCACAATATTTTACATTTTCCGGGTCTTATAGGAGCTCTTCAACAAAAGATGTAGAAATAAAGTTTTGATCACTCTAGCCATAAATAGTTATTTTAGTTGTCTTCCCAGAAGGGAAAAAGAACTCAAAGTTCACTAACAGAACCATCTCATCTTTTAAGGATCCATAAGTTTCAAGACACATTTATATAAACTGAGTGAACATTCAAATAGAGACCCATGGAAGTCATACACACACACCAAGATGGAGGATAGCTTAAGTTCACATAAAGGGGTATTCGAGTATGTGTTATAGGTTTACTGAATATTCTCAAGGATACCTCTCCAATAACTAAAGCAAAGAAAAAGGGTGTACAAGCTGTTGGGTAGGGGTGAAATTACTCCACGGGTCAAATTAGCATTAAAATAAAGGTTTAAATAGGTTCAGACCTGGGTGTAAACAGCAAAGTATCAGTAAGCAGCAGCTGGTTATATAGTTCACACAATAACTCTTGGGTAGGGGTCTTATGTTAGACAGCTGATCCAGGGTCCAATAAAACTTACACGTGTAACCGGAGCAAAGTCCAACAGAGAGAACTTACACCACACTGAAGAGTATTCAGAACAATAACACCTTCAGTGAATGAGGCTGCTCATAGGTGGCTTCCAGATGTCCAACTATCAGTTCAAACACAGTACTTGTTGTATCCCCAATGAGGTATCTTCAGCAAAATTACTTCAGCCACATTAGTAGTTGGTTATAAAGCCATTCTAGATGTTGGTCCAAGGTAATCTTCTCTCAGAACCTAGAAGACTTAATGAGATTCCCTGCTACTGCTCCAAGGATTCCGGCTGGAAAGAAGCCAACTGATAACCTGGTAAATATCTGGTGCTGCAATTATCTGCTTCAAACAGGATCAGTCTAGTACATTTAGCTAATGAGATCAAGGCCCACTTCTGCAAAGGCTTTTGACAGTAGTTACTATGAACAGCAAGGCACTTTTAAATAGCATCTTTAAATCAACAATATGATCCTTATATCAGCCCCAAATGATGCTCCAACAATCAGCTCTATTCCTCAACACAATCGCTTGACACTTAAAACTTGAATCCATATTTCTAGGAAACATTAGGACACCTAAATTTCATAATTGTTACTTCAAGGAACCCAACAAAGTAAAGACTTGTTGGAACCTGGTTTTGATACCAAATTTGATGCAGCACACGGCTCAAAACACTAACCCACAGAATAAGTTTAAGGAAAAACTGAAGTAAAAGGCTGTAAAAGCATGGAACCCAACAAAGTAAAGACTTGTTGGAACCTGGCTTTGATACCAAATTTGATGCAGCACACAGCTCAAAACACTAACCCACAGAATAAGTTTAAGGCAAAACTGAAGTAAAAGGCTGAAAAGGTTATCGGGTAGGCAAAACAGCAGCTCTGTTATTGACTTTAGGGATTAGAACAGGGCTTAAACCAAGGGTGCCAACAGGAACTGATATAGGTTCGGTTTGGCTGATGACACAGCAGCAAACAAGGGGCCTGTATGTATATACTTTAGTTAAAACAGTGCCGGAAAACAATCTGAACAGTAGGGTTTGTTGATTTCTTGAATCAGTTTATAATATTTTATGGGTGTATAACAAGGGGCAACTGGTGGGATGATATGGGGATGTATTTAGAGATGAAAATAACAAAGGGAATGTGGCAGAGGCAATCGGTTGATGAGGGATAGGTGAGGGAGTGATATAAGTGACTGGAAATGTTTTAAGGATTTTGGAAGAGTACGAAAGTGGTGGAGGGACTGTGGGCAGCAAGAACTCTTGAAGAAATACAGAAAAATATGTAAAGAAGAAGAGAGAAAGAGGAGGAGAAGAAGAAATAAAGAGATAGGATATAGATATCTTGAGGAAAATCACCAACCTGGGATCAGCCGATCAAGTTTAGGCAAAACTTGATGAAGAAACACCTTCAGCTATTTGGAACGAGGAGAGCAATTTAGCTTCAAAAATTTATTCAAATATTCATTAAAAAACAAGTACAAAACGTGGGGGCTGTTTTACAAGCCAACACCCCCTAATTTAATCATAGCCATCAAATACAAAAATATTCTCCCTCTCAAATCGTGTGGAAGAGATTTCTCCCTGCAAAAACCCTATTTTAAACCTAGTTACAACTTTGTCCTATATAAAAAACTAAAATTTCATCCATATCCTACTCTAATAACTAATGAAAAAACATAAAATAAACTAATAAACTCTTTACAAGACCTCTGGATGCTCTCATGTTTCTAGAGGATGCTCTCATGTTTCTCCTTACTCCTCTTCATGTGTGGACCCCACCAAGGCCATATGTGGTCTCATCTTGCCTCCAAAATGGCAAGTTGCTCAAAAAACTCCAAATCAAAGCAAATCTCTTTCTTCGTGCCGTATCCCATGTAGACCACTAAAGAATCTTCATTTGCGGACCCTATTAACCCCATGTGTGAGTCCCACATATGTCTCCATGTCCTCATCAAGAACATTTACCGGCAACCGAGGAGAAAGATCCATCTACAACTCAGACTTTGTCACCTTCTTGGTGATGCGCCTTTGTTTTGTTTTGTGTTTCTTTTCTGCTTTGGTTTTCAATGAAATTTTATCTTTACCTCTCAAAAAGAATAATAAATAAATAAATAAGAAGACCATGCCAATCATATGATCTAAGGGTCCCAAATCAATTATCCAGGAGTGACTGACCAAGGCACTGTGAGAAGGAGTAAAGACCCCAGAGGAAGGAGCAAAGACTGGAGTCTTTATTTGGGAAAGGATTCCCCGTAGAGATTTCACTTCTTCTAGACTGATGTCTGGTCTGGTAGAAGGTTGCATACTTGATCTCAGTCCCAAATCTATGTTTGCCGAGAGTACTCACACAAGACTTGTCACAAACCTCCACCAACTACTGCTGAATAAAAGAACGCCCAACTCTTTAACAACTGCTCGCACGAGCTATCACCAACTAAAACAAGTCCTTCACAATGCTTGTACACCAGCATGGCACACACGGCTACTGAAAGTCTAAAATGCCACTTCTGATTCCACAAGCAGCACATGCCAAACCACTTCTAATAGAGGCACAAACTCCATCATTTGGCTGCAAGTCCTATTACACGCAACCCTGCTTGCAACTAATCACCATTGGAAATAACACAAGTTCCTGATCAATTGATTGATTTCATGTACAATTAGTCCAGCATCACTATCACAGTTAAATGATATGAGAAACCCAAACACTTACAACATAACACAAAAATAACTGTTCCCATGTGTTATTGGCTGAAAATACCCTCATTACTGCAGCATTCCCTATAACAATGAGTTACATAGCTCATCATCCAATAAAAAACAAACCCCAGTTTTCAACCAGCAGGCAGCAGCTACTCAAGAGAATATAAGATAGATTGCACACAAGGAGGATTAACACCATCAATCAGTCCCAAAGGAACAGATTTACGAGTCAAAATCAGACACACACATCACAACAGAGATCGTAGAGGCATGCACAAAACCACAGAAGTGCATAACCCACTGCTGTACTCAAGTTTTCTTCAAAATGAAACAGAAAACCTGCCTGGGTGATAATTATGGAGGTGAAAAAATCTCACTGACTCATCAATACTTAACCAAATGCAGTGAAATTTGTTACATTAGCTCCCAAATTAAATAAGTGAGATAGATCAACTGGCTAATCACACGAAAAAACATCACTGTCGATGCATTATCCAGATTACTCACAACTGGATTTTCTGCCAATATTTCAAGAGAAAAAAAAATCCACAGAAAAAACTTTGCATTTCCAAATGGATTCTACACATGGAAAAACACCTAAAATCTACGGAAACCTTGAAGCAACTCACCCTGCCATGGGTACTGTCAGTACAGACTACTGGCATCAGTAGTATGGTCTGCTGATTTCAGCAACTTTCCTACTCTGTTCTGTCGCTTTGAGTGTTCCTAGAGTTCTGAATTTACATGGAAAAACACCTAAAAATCATGATCTACTGAATCCTTGAAGCAACTTACCTACCATAGGTACTGGTCGGACTGCTGACATCAGCAACTTTCCCGCTCTGTTAAGTTGCTCTGAGTGGCCCTAGAAGCTTCTCCTAAGCTCTGATACCAAGTTACAAGTATGAATGTGAGATTTGGTTGTGTAGGTTTACGGTTTAGTGATTAATGGAAGAAGAACAAGAAAGAAAATATGGAAAAACCGTAGGCGAGTATCTCCCTCTCTCTACAGTTGATTCTATATACTTTATACATGAAATATACCATATATGAATGGCGTCCTATACAAGAGAAATACAGATACAAAAAAGAACTAGCTAACCCCTCTACATACATGTAATTACAATCATATCCCATACACATGAATACTAATACATAAATGACCTCCAACAACAACATGCCTTCTCTCATTCAAAGTGGGGGCACTTCACTTTTGAAGAGTTGATTTGTTGGTAAAATAGTCAACTAGCTAGATTTATATGGACCAAGAATTTGGCAAGAGGTCTGAAGAATCTTACATAAATCAGACTCAGACACATGTAACTCAGAAGTTTGGCTTCCTCAGGGTAGAGCCCGTGTAAAACAGGTTTGTGGATGCAGTTTCACTACTTGATTGGCTATCAAGTAGCAGGCCCACGTCCCGTCCCATTTGTGTCCTTGATCAGGTAGGGATAAGGGGGCATGGTAATGAAGAAGCTTGAGTTTATCTATCAAAAATGAAGAATCTTGAGTTAAGTGGAAAAGATTGGGGAATTTCCTCAAACAGGAGCATTCAACCTCGAACTTCAAATTTCCCCAAACAAAATAAGAGTTGAACAAAATGCTAGAGGTCTGAAGAGTCTAACATAAATCAGACTCAGACACATGTAACTCAGAAGTTTGTCTTCCTCAGGATAGAGCCCGTGTAAAACAGGTTTGTGGATGCAGTACTTCACTACTTGATTGGCTATCAAGTAGCAGGCCCACGTCCCGTCCCATTTGTGTCCTTGATCAGGTAGGGATAAGGTAGCTTGGTAATGAAGAAGCTTGAGTTTATCTCTCAAAAATGAAGAATCTTGAGTTGAAGTGGAAAAGATTGGGGAATTTCCTCAAACAGGAGAATTCAACCTCAAACTTCAAATTTCCCCAAACAAAATAAGAGTTGAACAAAATGCTTATTCACTAATTTATCAAAAAAAAAAAAAACAGCTTATTCACTAGTTGTCATGCTTACTTGTGCAAAAATTATCTGGGATGAACAACTCGTTCCAATGGATGCCTACATTGGCCAATCCATTAGCTGATATTTGGTTAAGCAAGGTGTCTCTAGGCCATATATGTATTGCAGGTCAACTTTCCCAATGCAACCAATGTAAATTTTTATGCTTTTGTTTGTGTTCCATATGCGACCTAATCATGGGCTGTGGTAACTCTTCTTGTTTTGTACATCCTTATTATTCAATAAAATATCTTAATATGCTGACAAAGATAAATATTCAACCTACTTACACAGCACTCAAGTGATATCTAGTAGGTTTTTTATTAGTTTTTCCCAGAGTATATGTTCTACTGGCTTTAGAAAATCATAGGAAAGGGATAAATTACAGAAACCCTGTCTTTCAAGAAAAGAGAGAGAGAGAGACTTTGACACAGAAAAGACAATGAAAAGTTCCTACCTACCATTGACAAAATTGTAGTCATATAAGGAGGCTTACGTTATTTTACTCAACTTCATTGTAAATGCCACCATTAGTTCTAGGACACCAATAGTATTTGTGTCAATTTGCCAGAGAAGAAATCGATTAGTTAGGTTAATGTTTTGAAATTCAAAACCTCCATGCACTTACAATAATTTGCTTGGGCTCCAAGTCAGTATTGTCGCCGTGGGTGTCACTGTTATGTGCCCTCTGACTCTGAGCAACATTGTCACCAAAGAAATTCCGGTGACGCCATCTTGATATCGGCTTATCTATACTTGAATCATTAAAAACTTTTTCCAAGTAAAAATGCCTGTTGATAAGCTGCATTCTCCAAGGATCATCACGATGCTTTGTCAACATACTGCCATAAGAAGGTTAATCATGAATTGAGCTTCAACAAGCAGTAAAAACAAGCACATTGTTTTGCAGAGGAAAATGCATAAATGAGATAGGCAGGATGATCACTGGTACAGGGTCTCTTGTACTAGTAGACCAACAGATTCATAGTCAGACAATGTAGGGTTTCTTCCATTTCATGATAAAACTGTATCTCACAGGCACTTAATTGGCGTCATACACACTCAGCAAGCTACAAGCCATGATTAATGGTGAG
The DNA here is from genome assembly GCA_025762735.1 of Platanus orientalis. Classification (NCBI taxonomy): domain Eukaryota; kingdom Viridiplantae; phylum Streptophyta; class Magnoliopsida; order Proteales; family Platanaceae; genus Platanus; species Platanus orientalis. The sequence continues at coordinate 2,171 of JAOXJP010121536.1, read as the reverse complement.
TAAAATTTTGATACCACTTGCCAACAAGAATTAAACCAAAGAAACATAAGCTTGATAATCTTTTTAATTACATCAATTTGTCAATTGGAATGGACTCCTCAGCCCTATAAAATCAAAACAAACAAGAAGATGCAAAGAAAAACAAGACTCGTGGCTAGCAGTTGAATTTAGGCCATGAACTCTTAAGCTAAGATGCACTTCAGGATGCAGATAAACAATTAAAGAGGAAATGTGGGTATGACTCCTCATTTCTGTAAATCCAGGACATAAATACAGATATGAGTAAATCTTTTAATTATATTTACATGACGCCAAATTTAAAGTAACTTTGATACTACAAGCAGTTGACTGCTACAATATGCCATTTACACATTCCCTTAACAAAACACTTAAGTCCATTGCCAGGCTTTCAGAAAAGAATTGACTGTAAAAGAGAAGCTTGAAAATTGTATTCTAGTAGTATTTTGCAATATACAGTAGCACTAGCAGACTATCAGTACCTTATAGTGTTGATATGGTTACACAACTCACCTTAAAATATCTGGGTATTATATTATTTAAGAATATGCAAATTGATGCAGAATACTGTCCATATGCTTTTAATCATCCCATTGGAGGACCTTGATAGGAAAATAAAATTGTCAGAGTAGGACCTACATATGAGAGGGCTAATGATTGGAGATCCATATCAATGACTGCACATTTCACTTGTATGGTAGAAATAAAAGAAGCTCTCTTCCCATATAAGAAGAGAATACCATTTTTAATGCAGATATGTGTAACGAAAGCAAAACACTAACCATTCAAACCACATAAAAAAGATTGGAATAATCCACAATATAATATGAAATGAGGTCAAGCACGTACACATTTGCTAACTCTTTCTGCATCCTACTTCCTTCCAGCGCAAGAATATGATCTAAGCATGAATTTAGGGACCTGTTAAATCTCCAACCTCCAGAGAGAACAGCAGCTCCTAAAAATACAGTTATTAAATATTCCAATCGTATGAGAACATAACAAGGAGAATCTGCAGAAATAATCACGAAGCAAAATAATCTAGATAAAGAAAGAGAGATCTTTCAATTGACATAAAGATGTTTTTGAGCATGTCAAATAATTAAAATGAATGACCCGACATGTTCAAATGTCAAAGTATAATATTAAATAATCAATCTGACATAAAGGGTACTATTACAATAGTCCAACATGGAAGCAGATGAGATATATCTTGAAAAGAAATATGTTTGTTCAATTGAGGTCACATGATCCATTGCACTATGAAACGATCAATAGTATCAAGGTATATCATCTCCTGCTACAGAAAACCCCCATACAAAGTCATAATATAATATCAACTTTTCTTGACAAATAGTAACTCCTAAACAAGGCCTATTAAAATCGAAGGGCAACTACATTTTTATCAATTGGTATTATTTTTTGTTTAATGGATAAGATAAAAGTTTATAGAAAGAAACCAAAACCAGGCACTGTATATAGGGCTATACAATATGAGCAGAACCCTAGAGGCTATGAATCACCTGGTCCCATTTGAGTACAAAGTATGAATATTTAGGACGTGGAAACTCCTTAAGGACAGCCACCCAATGAAAGAAAAGGGAATCTACACAGTCCACTATTTCATTCAACATGCTTTCCTCTTCAAAGATCCAAGAGTTTCTTTTCCATCCAAATTCACCATGAGATGGCAAAAGGCGAAATCCGCCATAGAATTTTGCAACCAAGACTAAAGCTCCATCATATAACTCAGCATTACCCAATGTATGCCAAAAGAGGTAAAAAAAAATCTCCTCCATGACCTGCCCGCAAACTCACAGTGAAGAGTTTGTTCGGCAAACAAAGTATAAATTTGGTGTGAGCCTTCTCCTTGAAACTAAGTGGCCACAGTAATGAAATTGTCAATCACCAACATCCACATGTATCAGGCAACTTTTCATTGGGATAGAAGAATTCCATATTAACTTTTCTGGAAATTTTGCATCCCCTATTTCAACAAGAGGGCTGAAGTAGGGCTAATCTGTAAACACGCATATAGGCTCCTTGGTCCAAACATGAATGCCACCCTCTTCAATCCAAGGTTCAAAATGTCGGTGTCGGTGGAAATATCGGTCATGCCAAAATAAGACATATATCGGAAATGTCGGAAATAT
>JAOXJP010121525.1:0-13840 GCA_025762735.1 Platanus orientalis | reverse complement strand
GTGGTTGGAAGAAAAGGGGGAGAACTAGGTGGTGGGGAGTATGGTGAGGGGGGGGGTGAGGTGGGGTGTTCTAGAAGGGTGGATGTGAGGTGGTAGGCTAAGGTGAAGAGGTGAGGGGTGAGGTGTCTCCTTCTAAAAGGTTTTAAGGAGCTAGGGAGGAGTGTGTGGATGATAGGAAGTGTGGTGGGCCCTCATGCCACATGTAAGGCAAGGATAGGGTGTAAGGGAGAGAGTGGGGCCCATGGGGAGGGGTGTAGGGCTAAAGACAATAGTCCTAAGGTCTCCACCTTTCATTTGGAATATTCCAAATGGGGGTGTGGGGTTAAAAAGAACATTAAGTGGTATTTTGGGTAACAATTAAGATATTTTGTCTGGATTTTTCCCCTTTACAATTTGAGCTTACTTTTTAGGCTCTATGACTCAAAACTTCTCAAGGTTTATAAGTTATTCACCTCTCCAAGACATTCTGGTTGTAACATAACTATCAGAATCAAATTTAGGCAAGTGGATCAAAATTGGTTTTAAATGTACCCAGACTGGCCTATAGCAATGAAAGAAGGGTAAAAAGGTAAAATTGATCTTAAAAATCTTCATATGAAAGATATCCCTTGAGATTTTTGAGCCATGGGCTTTGACTGCTCATGAATTTGATGCCTCAGCTGAAAGTTATGCTCCAAACCTTGAATTATCCAGGACAACCTCCACTTGGACTTGTTACTAGTTTTTCCTAGGTTTAAATGGGGTGTGATGGTAATCATGGTTGTTTAGGTATTGGAGTTGCAATGCCATAGGACCTGATAGACAGAGAATCTGATCTCTGGTGAATTTCTAGGAGATTTCTGAAGGAAGGTCGCCTGATCGAGAAATGTGCACTAGGTTGGTGAAGAATTGAGACAACGAGCAATGTCGAGTTTATAGAAGGGTTTCTTCATTAGGGAATTTATCAAAGATCTTAAAAATCCTAAAAAAATGAGCCTGACCTTGATGGATTTGGACTTTTAGAGAGTTCCCAGGGGTTCACCAAGTGTTAGTGATTGATATAGGTTCATTTGCTATATTTTGGGGACAGATTGGGGTAATAGGGGGCCATTATCCCTTTGGGTTTTTTCTTGGGGAGATTCAGGGCTTTCCAAGGTGTGGCCACTGACTAGTTGAGTTTCTAACTCTTGTGGAGCCTTCAGGGTTTTATCAAAGGTTCAATTTTGGGGAAAAATGATGTGTTTTGAGGGTGTGGTGGAAAAGTAGTAATTTTCTTACCCTTTGTACCTCAATATGGGCATGTTGATGAGGGTTTGGGAATCCTAGAAAAAAAGGACTTTATAGCCCGTGTTTTGAGTTCTTTAGAGGTGTAGGGTAAAAATGGTCATTTGCTAGCCTTTTGGGATTTTGATGCTGAAGGCCTCGCGAAAGTTGCCAAGGCCTAGATGCCTTCATTGTATAGAGTATTTTGGAGAGTTGTGGAAAAAATGGGTTCAATTGGGCTTTGATTTAGACTTCTAAGGGTTCAGGGGTAAAATGATAATTTGCCAATCTTTTGTTGCTTCAATTTGGGAAGGCTTATAAAGGTTGACAAATTCAAGGTATCTTTGTTAATGTAGAGATGTTGGAAAGTGGGGTTTGATTGGGTTTGATTTGAGCTTTTGAATGTGTAGTGGTAAAATGGTAATTTTTTAGCCTTTTAATGCTTCAATGTGGGAAGGCTTATGAAGGTTGGCAAATTCAAAGTGTCTTTATTGTAGCAAAGATGTTGAAAAGATGGGTTTAATGGGGCTTAATTAGGACTTCTGAAGGTGTAGGGGTAAAATGATAATTTGCTAGCCTTTTGATGCTTCAATGTGGGAAGGCTTATGAATGTTGGCAAATTCAAGGTGTCTTTATTGTAGCAGAGATGTTGGAAATATGGGTTTAATGGGGCTTAATTGGGATTTTTGAAGGTGTAGGGGTAAAATGGTAATTTGTCAGCCTTTTGATGCTTCAATGTGGAAAGGCTTATGAAGGTTGGCAAATTTAAAGTGAAATAGAGCTGATAGTTTGAAATTTTGACCCTCGTAGTCCTAGGGAGTTTTCTGGAGAGATTAGGGTTTGGTTTGATTGATCTTTGGGTGGAATTTAGATATTTACATTGCATTTGTGACCATAGTTTCTTTTGAGAATGCCTAACTATTTGGGGTTCAGGGAGGTTTTAGGATCTGACTTTGTTTCTTGCTGTAATGAATCCATCTGACTCCATTAATTAGCCTGAGTCAAAATTTGGGTGCTGAAAAGTTATATGCTTTAGTCAGTCGCACGGTTTAGTTAGTCACGTGGTTCAATCAATTATGACAACTAACTTAATTGTTTAGATGTAAACTTTATAGTTTTCCTATGATAAGTTTTATAACCGATTCATTTGAGATAGAGAAGGTGTCGTATGCTTCTTTTGAAGATAGTCGAGGCCTCCCAGTGATCTTGTAATGGATTACAGAAAAGCTACCTCTAAGATACAATCACACTTGGGTAAAACCATTGTCTCTCAATAGAGTTGCACTCTCGAACAAAGACAAATGAACCTCATCATTACTTAAAGCCCAATGTCTTTGTGTCGTAACCCAGAACCCATACCAATAAGGCCATGAATTTTGGCACATGACATTAACACTTTTAATCATTTACATATAAACTTCCTAGAATTTTTTTTGGCTTTTTCACATTCATACACAGTGGAATACTACATCAATCACAAACCATTACTCATAACCATAAATCACATTCCCACAAGTTTAACCTATATATAAAATTCATAAACTATAATTTTATAAGGACTCATAAACCTGTATAATCATAAACCATAGTCTAACATTCTAATCAAAATAACCTATAGTCTCACATAAACCAATAAATAATCTAACTAATAAAATCCATTACCTATTGCATCCTTTCCAAATAAACTAAAATAAACTAACTGAACTAAAATAAATATCATGTCTCTAAATTGAAATAACTGAAATAAATATCAAAGTCTCATAGTCTAAAACAAAACATCATCCGGTCTCTAATCCATCTCTAACTAGAACCGCTACTCTACAATCTCCTTATCATCTGTGGTGTCAAATTGGGGTAAGTTTGAAAAACTCAATAAGAAAATAGTAAACTATAGGAAACATTGGATCAAGACTTAGCATGATTGTAGAAAACAAAATAGATACTTTTTATATTTACTAAATAATATACAAGATAATGCAGTTCATAAATCAATCTTTTACAATACTAAGCATCTTATAAAAAATATAGTTTTGTGTACAAAATGAAAGAACAATATTAATCATATTCTTTTAACTTAATCAGAACAAAACATAGCAGAACATATATCTGATATCAAACTAATACATATAATAGTTCATGTCATTTATACCCTGGTGAGAAAGGCCAGAACAGTTCACACCATATACTCGGTGAGGTAGGTTACTACTACTAATTGGGCTAGTAGTGAGATCCATAAAAGTTGACACCATATACCTAGTGAGGTGGGTCATTACTAGCAATTGGGCTAGTAGTGAGGAGCCATAATAATTTGCACTTATGGACATCAGCGTCTAGGGAGGTTCAGATTCCCCCACCCATCTGTAGTTTCAGGCCACACTTTAACTTGATGCCAATGTGTGTGAGTTACTAACCCTTGGGTAAGGCTTTTTGGGAGTGGCCACCAACTCGGGGTTAACTGATGGAGTTGGACATCAGTTCTCCCCTTCGGGAAAGATGAGAAGTCTAGACTTGTAGGTCTAGGGTTTTAACTCTTAAGACAGGTCTGAGTCCTTGAGATTGAGGGTAAATTGTTTAGTTGCACTTAGGGAAGGTGTTAGACACCCCAAATAACCACCTTTTAGGGCAGCTTCCGTCATGCATACATGTTTCTAAATTAGATTAAAGTCCATGTTTGTGAAATGTGGAAGGTGCTGGTTTCTATAATTTTCTTAGGCTTAACGCCTAAATTTACCTCCAACACCTGAATTCAATTTAGGGAAAATTCGAGTTCTAGCTTTTAAAAAATTCATAAACTGATATTTTTAAATTAAGTCATTTCATTAACAAGAGAGCCCCTCAGGTTTATAACTCTTAGAGGGGTGGTGGACCCCTCTAAGGTGTCTAATGATCGATTTTAGGGTTGGAATTGAACCAGATATGGAAGGGGAGAAAAGAGAAAAATTTGTATTTTTTTGTGACTTAGGCTTTACACCTGAATGTCAACATCTAAATTTAAATGTAGGTGAAATTCAGGCATTGAGAGCTAATTAAATCAACATTTTAACCCAATTTATTGGGGTGTTTTTGTCGGTCCTAATGTTGTAGGACCCTTAGATAAGGTAAGACAGTGTTCTCTAGGGTCACACTATGCAACCTAGGGGTCTGGGACTTTGTAGGTACAAAGATATGCCCCTAGAAGAGGTCTGGTCATTTGACATAGGTTTAACACTTGAATTTTCAAGTGTTGGATGCTGATTGGATCAACAACTTGGTCTGAGCTTTTCTAGCATTTACATAGGTCCTGGGGCTATGGGACCTTGACAAAAAGGTAGAGGGGCCATTCCCTAAAGGTGGGGCCATCATGGGGATAAACATTTATCCTTCAAAAGAGGGAAAAATGATCATCCTATATAGGCTTAATGCCTAACTATTAGTCATACTTCTAAATATTCAACACCTAAATTTAATTAAGGGGAAATTCAGGTGTTGGGTGTTGGAATCAGCAACCGGCCTTGGGTTTTGGGCCACACTTGTGGGACCCAGAGGAGTGGGTTTCTCCTAGGTCTTTGGACTATCCCTCAGTCATAGACATACTTAGAAAAATTTTAAAAACATGATTTTTAACATAGGCTTAAAGCCTAAAATCTAACCTAATGCATGAATTTCTTTACCTAACGCTTGAAATTAAATTCAAGTGTTGGGAGAGGAATCAGGGCCCACAGAAGTGCCTAAGCATAGGGTTAGATTTTAGAGGGTTGTGGAAGCCTAAGAATAAGTTTAGGGAACAATCAAGGCTCCTTGGGGTGGGTCCCAGATCTTAACACCTAAATTTACCTTTGACACCTGGTTTTTTAATGCATAAATTTTATTTCCATAAAATTTAGGCATTAGTTATTAGGAGCAAATCCAACAATGGGATTTCTCAGGTTTTGATCCTTTAGGTTTTTTGAAAAATTCTAAAATTATGCAAAAAGGTAGGCAATTGATAGGGGAATAACATATGTAAAATTTAGCTTAAGATCATTTCTACAAAATTCAAACAAAAATCAACAATAAATTAGTTGAACTAGGTTATACAGGTTCCAAATTTTAGGGTCTATTTGGAGGGCCATCTCGAGGTCTTCCCCAAATTGAAAAATTATCAAATTAAATGCAGAGTTAGGCATACATATAGAGAACAACATTATAAAGTTTAGGCTCATTCTAAGCTATAAAAAATCAATAAAGGGTCTACACTAGACAAAGGTAAAAAAAATCAACACAAATGGAGTTGTTGAGCCTCCACCATGTAACCTGAATTGAAGCAATTAACAGATATGATTTGAGCAGCATAACAGCATGTGTAAGAGGCATATGTAATGTAAGAAACTAACCTAAGATTAGTATAGGGCTTTCTTGGGTTAGGGGTGCTTAGGGTTAGGGTTTTCCAACTTCTCTATTTTTTTCTTCTCTTCTCTTTCTTTTTTTCTTCTCAATTGCTAACCCTTAGCCACACGAAATTGGGGTTATTTATAGGCTCAATTTTGTGTAATGGAGAGTGGAGATTGAATCTCCAAATATGTAGGTTGAGGGCCTAGATTGACTTGTACTATTTTGAGGTATATTGCTAGGATTAAACCTAGGATGGATGGATGAGATTACTTTGTGTTAATTGGCATGGATAGGTGACATGGACTAGCGGATGGGTCATATTAGTTTGTGTTAATTGAATGGAGGGTGAAGATGGGGGTGTGCTAACTCCACTTTGATTGATGACACGAATGAAGGATGGGCTTAGATGCCTTTTAGGGTGTTGTGGTTGGTTGCAAACATCAAAGGGCATCATTAAGATGCCCATTAGAGGGAGGCAAATGGTTTAATAGGGATTTGAAATTCAAAGTATAGATCCAATGGTGGGTGATGGGGTGCACCAGAAGATTTTAATTCAAAGGGTGTCAAGTTTAGCCTTAAAGTGTGAATGCATTAAATGCAATTAGTGAACCTAAACCCTAAGTTTTGGTCCATTGCAATGATTACTTTGAGGATTTTGACAACTTGCTATGTGATCATACCCAAGGAGCTACCAGGCTAAAAAATTTGTAAACTCAGTGTTTGGTTTTGAAGTGGCAGACATTCTGATCACAATGGACCAGTTAGAACCAAATTATGATAAGGGTAAGGGGGTGAAATCAAGGTTTTATTAACCTGAAAAGCTCTCAAATGAACTTTAAAGGGACAAAATGGTAAAATTAATCATATAAATCCTTGGATGAAAGATGGCCCTTGTTCTAGGTGAGCTATAGCCTCTAACTATGCTGAATTACAACATCCAAGCAGGAAACTATGCTAAAGATACCTTTTTGGACCCATGGGGAATTCTTGACTGGAAATGCTCTTGTATTTTCTATAAAGTTTTGGTTCATTAATTGCAATGATTACTTTGAGGATTTTGACCTCTTACTGTGTAATCCAACCTAGGAGCTACTGGGCTTAAAAAGCTATAAACTCAGTCTTTGGTTTTGAAGTCGTGGACATTCCGATCACAACGGACTTGTTGGAACCAAATTATGATAAGGGTAAGGGGTGAAATCAAGGTTTTACTGACCTGAAAAGCTCTCAAATGAACTCTAAAGGGACAAAATGGTAAAATTACTCCTATAAATCCTTAAATGAAAGATGGCCCTTGGTCCAGGTGAGCTATAGCCTCTAACTATGCTAAATTACAACATCCGAGCAGGAAACTGTGTCAAAGATACCCTTTTAGGCCCATAGGGAATTCTTGACTGAAAATGCTCCTGTATTTTCTATAGGTCTCTATTATGAGCCATGTTTGGGTTATTTGAAGCTTAAGGAGTCTCGAGGCTATATGAACTAATAGAATGACCGCTAGATTAGAATGACCACTAGATTCTCAGGTAGTTACTGAGGATATTTTGAAGCAGGGTCACTTGGAAAGAGAATTTATGTAGTTGCCTAAAGGCTAATGGAATTGGGTTGCCAGACATCTTCTGTTGCTTGAGTTTGTGATATGATCTTCTGAAGGCAAGGAAGAAACTAAGAAAATGGGCCTAACCATGCAACATTCTAAGTCCAGGAGAGTTATCGAGGGCATTTCGCATGCCAAATACAGACAAAAAGTGCTTTGACCTAGCTTGAGTAGAAATGATGGTTAGGAATACAAAGTTTCTAGAATCTAGTAAAATTTTGATACTTTGGAGGTCTTGGAATTACTGAGAAACGGCCATTGACAGATTAAATTTTAGAGTTTAGGTGAGCTCCTGGGAGTTGGTTGAGTGCTTGATATTTGGCCTTAATCTATTACTCTATTTGAAGTAATTGAGGGAATCTAAGTAGATAAGTCCAGTGAAAGCTCGCATTCGTAGATAATTTTTTGAAAGCCTCACAATTTTGTAGAGATGGACATCGACTAATCCTAATTTGGACACCCAGGGAACAAGCTGGCTCCATATGAGTGAAATGGAGCCAAAACAACCTTTTGACCCCTTAGAGAAGATTTGAGATTTCATGGTGGTTCGAGATTTTGAATGTCCTTTCTCAGGCCTGAAGATTTGAAGCTAAGGCCTGGACTGAGAAACGACGATCAACCTTTCTAGATTTTAGACATTGGATGAATCTTTGAGAGCTTTTTCAGTTTTCATTTTCCAATCAAGGTTACTACAAGTTGAGAAATTGGTTGTTGCCAGTCTCAAGGAATACCTATTCTGTGATGAGTTTCTTAGAATTGGGAGAAGCGGGGATGTATAAGTTCTAACATTACACCATTCAGGCAATGGGAGAAGCTTTGAGGATCCTTTGAGGGTCTAGGGGTAAATTCTTCAAGGTAAAAGGATAAAATGGTAAATTTTCAAATCGAATAACTCTTTGAGATAACATCTTAATGATATGCATTAGCACGAGCACAGAGGCTTCCTTAAGTCGATCTCTCTCTTATTAATCTGGAGAGTTATACACACTTAATGAAGACTTTGATCTCTTTTAGAGCTTAAAGATGAGTTGAATGACATATTTCTTCAAAATATTTGGAAGCCTTCTTTTTCACTTTCTAGTGCTTACACTAATTTATAAAGGGCTTGGGGCTTGTTATCCATTAGATGAGAATCATCTCTAATGTTTATTTTTGATCCCTAATTAATTTTTTTCATTTATGACAGATTTACTAGCTGTTACACTCGTTTTTTATGAGTTCTAGCACTTTGGATTGATCTTGGATTGATCCAAAGTACTAATTTTCTCAGAAAATTACACTTGAGACTTTTTGGATCAATCGATCCAAAAGCTTTAGATCGATCCTACTGCACTGTAAGGCCCCAATTTTGTTCTTGGAGGGCTCTAGTGTCTTTGAGGTTATTCCTTCTTGGTCTAGGAAGGTTCTTAGGTCCTTGAAACATTTACTTGGTCCTCTAACTCACAAACTTTACCTATTTTACCATTTTGATCTTGGAATGTCATGTGAATGCTTCTGGATGCCCTGTGTGCTTCCGGGTAGCTTTCAATTAGCTCTTCTTGAGGTCTTGAGCTTGTTCTTCATGCGGCTTTGGTCCCTAAACTTCTAAGATTTCAACATAACTCTTCTCATGCCCTAGTCTATGCACCTTTGTATTTTATAGTTCATGAAATTTACAACCTATTACATCAATAATCTCCCCCTTTGGGAATTCCATGTTAAAACTTAAAATACAAGAATGAATTGCAAATGTACAAATACTAAGACTCAATAAACCAACTGTAGCTGCTTATTCTTGGGACAAGTTATCTTTGGTTCTCCTCCTTAATGCAAGTTTGGTCTTTTGCATTTTATTTATTCTCTAACATTGCACTTAGGTCCAGAAACTCATTTGGCAACCAAAATACCTTTCTCAAGCCAAGATTAGTCCTGTTAACATAAATAGTACAATGAGCATACAAGCAAGCATATGGATATGAATAGTCATGAAAATATGCATATGCTAAATGAGTAGAGATGAGATGCTTATGTGTAATGATCATAGTTTTTATGTGTTTAGACTCTTTAATTTGTTGAATTGCCAACTTCTATGTTGAGTTACTCCCCTTAACTCCAACATTTTTGAAATTTATGCCTAACATTGGGAATTTCTTTGGGTTGTGGGTCTTATTCTCAATTTGGTTCTTATGTTTTAATTTTTCCCCCCTACCTTTATGCTCATTCCTTTAATTAATCATTCACAATTTTTATTTTTATTTAAATATTTTTCTTCCCCTATATCCATTCATTCTCACATATGTTTTCTCCCCCTTTTTGTCATGGAAACCAAAGACATAAAACACAAATATAGTAGAACAAGGAGATAACAAAAATTTCCTTCATTGATAATATGATAGATATAAGAAAAGGAAAAATAAAATAAAAAAATACAGAAGGAGGTGCTCTAAGCATCCTCATCCTCATCCTCATCTTCCTCACTCTCATCTTCATCATCTCCGAGGATGTCAACAAGCAGACGAGGCTCTGGGGCTCGCAAGGGATCAACAATGCCCTCAATGTGGACAAGCCTCTTGTCTATACTATCAATCTTCTGGCCAAGGTGCTTAAAGCACTAAAACATATGGCAAAGGTCATGACGAATACCCCAGATGAGTGTAGAGAGAGCCAGGGATACTCCAGGAATGTGAAGCTAAGCTAGAGGAGGTGTGGGACCAGAATCAGGTGTTGGTGAGGAAACCTTTAGTGCTGGTGGTGCCTCTAATAGAATTGGTGTAGGTGTCGAGACAGTCTGAGCTACCTCTCTAGTGACTTGGGATGGCTTTGATGTTGTACATTTCTGCCCTTCCATCTTTTTAATGGTTGCATGGTCGATGGGGAGTCCTTGGGAAAGGACTATGGCATCTTGAGGGAAGGTGACTGCACACTTGTCCATAAGTTGGGTGACAAGCACCCCATATAGCAGTCCTCGCTTCATCCCATTCTCGATGAATGCTTATAGCATGACTTGGCACATGATGGCTGAGACATTGATGGACTTGCCCTCCATCAAGCTAGCAACCAAGTGCACCTGATTGTTTGACATATTTGTCTTATGTGTTGTTTGGAGTAGAGTGTGCACAAGGATGATGTCAAGTACCCTTGCCACCAAGTAGCATTCAGCCATTGGTAATTTCTCAAACCAGGAATTTTCCTCTCTCTCCAATAGCTCGTAGATATGACTTTGTTAATCCCTTATTGGGAAAGATAGCAATGTCAGTGGTGGGGTGAGCAACCCCCAATAGCATAGCCACCCAATTAGAGTTGATCAACATTTGAACCCCATAAACCTCTGTCTCGAATGACTTAGTGGTGAAGTTGGTGTTGTGGATGTTGGAATAGAAGATCTTCGCCACCTCTTGTTGCACCGTGCCCTTGATTACGGTGATCGGAGTTGATTAGCATCCAAACCCCATAAACCATCATTCAGAATCGCTATTCTGATTGTGAAGTCCCGAAGGGTAGTCTGCTTCACAAACCTCTCTACAAAGATCTTCTTGCAGAAGATGTTGTTGTAGTTGTGGAAAGAGGAAGAGTTATGGAATGCTCTGTAGTTGATCGACACTATCCTTGGGCACTTTGGTTGGTCCTTTTCTCATATGGGAGCCCTTCCCTATGTGGCTTTTTGACATGGTTTGGAGTAAAGAGTTAAGAGGATTCGCACAGAAGGGAAAGGGTTTGCAAATGAAGAGAGAAAAAAAAGCAAAAAGGCCTTATAATTGATCCTAGGATCAAGCCAAGGGTTTCCCCCCCCCCTTTACATACCAAAAAAGGTTCATATTCCACAATTACCATCAGTTTGGATCAATCCAAAATGGAATCTTTTGAAGAAATATTTTTATTTCTTTAAATTTTCTTTGATTTACCCCTTATTACCCTTAATTAATGTTTTTAATTCATTGTTAGGACAATTTTGTACCTTCTTTCAAAATGAACACATCCCCATTGGGCCTTAAAGGTATTTAAACCTTTTTGAGTCCAATGCCTTTATGAGGATGTCTACCAGCTAGTCCTCAGTCAACACATACTCTAGAGAAATTTTTTCTCTTCTACCAATTCACTAATGAAGTGGTGTCTGATATCTATATGTTTAGTCCTAGAGTGTTGTACTAGGTTTGTAGAGATTTGTATTATACTTGAGTTGTCGACTAACAAGTTTATCATTCCTTGAGAGAACTTGTAGTTTACAAGCATTTGTTTCATCCAAAGTAGTTGTATGCATCCACTTCCAGTGGCAATATACTCTACCTCAGCCATTGATAATGAAATGGAATTCTGCTTGTGACTGTGCCAAGAGACCAAGTAGTTACCTATGTAACAACATCCACCACTGGTGCTCTTCCAATCATCTACATTTCTTGACCAATCAGCATCTAAAAATCTAGCTATTGTTGGGTTTGTATTAAATGGATACCAAAGCCCAAAGTTGATTGTCTCATGGACAAATCTAATAATTTTTTTTTGCTGCCTTCAAATGTGATTCCTTAGGCCTTGCCTGATACCTTGCACATGCACTTACACTGAAGGAAATATCGGGTTTGCTAGTTGTCAGATACATCAAACTTCTTATTATACTCCTATATTTGGTGGAATCAACGTCGACTCCATCAAGGTCTTCGGTAATTTTCTCACTCATGCTAATAGGAGTGTCTAATGGTTTAGACTTAGAAAGTCCAAACTTGGATACTAGATCCCTTACAAATTTGGATTGGTTTAGAAATATTCCATCTATTGTTTGCTTGATCTGTAATCCAATGAAGAATCATAGTTCTTCCTCCATACTCATTTCGAATTTGGATTTCATTGTGTTTACGAACCTGTGTTCTAGTTTCTCACATGTTGACCCAAAAATGATGTCATCGACATATATTTAGGCAATGAGCATGTGACCATCATTTTTCTTGATGAAGAGTGTTTTATCAACACTCCCCCTGACAAATTGATGGTTTGTCAAGAACTTAGTAAGTCTATCATACTAGGTTCTTAGAGCATGTTTTAATCCATATAGTATTTTCTTCAACTTGTATACATGATTTGGTAGATGTGGATCCTTGAACCCTTTAGGTTATTCCACATATACTTATTCTTAAAGTATTCTATTGAGAAATGCACTTTTGACATCCATTTGATATCACTTAAATTTCAAATGACATGTAATGCATAACAAGATTTGGATTGACTCTAGTCTTGCTACTGGTGCAAAAGTCTCTTCAAAGTCAATTCCTTCAATTTGAACATAATCTTTAGCAACTAGGCGAGCCTTGTTTCTAATAATAGTCCCATGATCATCCATCTTGTTCTTGAAAATTCATTTAGTGCCAATTATATTCTTATCTTCTGGTTTTTCAATAAGATACCATATATTATTTCTTCTGAATTGATTAAGCTCTTCTTGCAAAGATATGATACAATCTAGATCAGTAAGAGTTTCTCTTACTTTCCTAGGCTGAACTATTGATGTAAAACACACATGATTGATAAGATTTCTAAGTTGTTTTCTAGTTTTGACACCTTTGTTTGAATCTCCAATTATATCCTTTGATGAGTGACCCTTAATTAATCTTCCTTCCTTAGGGTGTTTCACTTCATCATTATCTGCCTCTTCTAACTCACTTCCAAAGTCCTAGAAGATTTCATTCTCAAGTGATTTAAGTTCACTTTGAGATTTTTTTTTCTTTTCCTCTTCCTTGTTGGTTTGAGTCTTTAGTTGATCATCAATAATAACATTGATAGATGCTTCCATGATAGAGGCTCTTTTGTTGAAGACCCAATAGGCCTTGCTTCTATGTGAATATCCAAGGAAGATCCTTTTATCACTTTTGGAGTCAAACTTTCCTAAGTTTTCTTTATCTCTTAAGATATAACAAGTGCTATAAAAAATTCTGAAGTACTTCAAGTTTGGCTTGTTCCCATTCCATAACTTATATGGAGTTTTTAATGTGCTAGGCCTTAAGAACACCTTATTGCTTGTGTAGCAAACAATGTTTATAGCTTTAGCCCCAAACCTTTTGGGAAGATCTTTACTAGACAACATGATAGTTGCTATGTCTTGTAAAGTTTTGCTTTTCCTTTCAGTTATCCCATTTTGTTGGGGAGTTTTGAGTGCAGAGAATTCGTGTTTGATTCCTCATTTATTGCAGAAGTTAGTGAATTTTCTATTTTCAAATTCACCTCTATGATCACTCTAAATTCTTTTTCAATTTGTAGTTTGATACATAAGTTTTTAAACTCATCAAATGCTTTAGATTTCTCACTTACGGAAGATACCCATGTGTATCTAAAGAAATCATCCACTATGACCATGAAGTACCTTGTGCCACCAAGGCTCTCGGTTCTTATTGGTCCGGCTACATCCATATGGATTAGCTCTAGTAGTCTAGTGGTTCTTATGTCTGCAACTTTTTATGGGATGCTCTAATTTGTTTTCCTAGTTGACAACCACTACATATGGGATTTTCTTGTTTACTTAGTTTGGGAATCCCAAGTACTAAAGTCTTTTCTACTTAGCTTAGTTAAATCCTTAAAATTTATGTGTCCAAGTCTTTGATGCTAAAGACTGGTTTCATCTTGTCTAGTGATAAGACATGTGTTTGGAGTGCTACTTCCAAAGATATAGCAATTGTCACCATTGTGAATGCC
>JAOXJP010121514.1:0-13840 GCA_025762735.1 Platanus orientalis | reverse complement strand
TTCACTCCAAAGAATGCATTCTTGGTGGAATCAAGAATTAGGAATTGAGAGATGAAATTTGGGAGAGTTACCAAACTCAGCCTTAGTATTTGATACAACACCTTAATTATTAGTCTCTTTATTTCTATAGATGCTAGTGCTACACTGCTACTGTATTCTACCCCATTAGAAGTGCTTCACATTCCACCCTTATCAGACTAGGTAATAATTTTCTTCCATTGCCAATCAAATTGCCATTAAAACAAGTAAAATTTTGTAGTTCAATTAGTTATTACATGATAGGTATAGAGTTCAAACCTACATCTCAACATTAATTGTTTTTTTTGAAATTCATGCCCGAGGCCCGATCAATTAATTAGGGTCAGGCCCAAGCCTAAGTTTATTAAAGATTCCCAAGCTCGAACTATAATTATAAGGCTAGGCTTGGGCCTACCATGGCTTGGCCCGAGCCCACCCCTATTCAAGGGATAAAAGGTTTATGCCCTAACTGGCTGAGTTGTGGTATAGTTGAAATCTCTCCCCATTTTTGGCTTTCCCTATTTCTATCTGGTCAATGGTTTACATTCTAACGTTTAATCTCCCTTTTCAGAAAAGTAGTCTGCTAGTGAGCTGAATTTTTTTTAATTTGTGGTTGGGTCTTCAAACATTAGGTCTCTTAGCGAGCTGGTTTTTAGTGAGATGAAGATCTCTCTTGAGTTTTTTCCTCATAAACTGCTCTAAGTGCCTTATTTGCTAATCTTTGAGGCTACCTCTGATGTGCCTCTGATTCATCTTGTCCAATAGCTCTTTTGCTCACCTTTTTTGTCAGTGGCAGTGTCATTGGGATCTCAAAGGCTTCTAAATTTTTGGACTCGTTTGAAAAACTTCTCTTAGCTTATCCCAAAATTGATATATTTCTGCTTCACCCCTGATCTTCAATTGTTTGAGGTAATCAATGTTTCATATTTCTTCTTTTCGAGTTTGAGTAATGACCAAGCATGCCTTCGATTATTTCTCCTTTTGAATATTAGTTTTAATTTCAATTGAAGTATGTCTCATTGATAAAAATAGAGATTTTCCAATTCCTTTCATGTATTTCGTATCCCAACTATCCATATCTTTTGCTTGGGTTCTGGTGTCTGTCCTACAACAACACCCAAGTTCCAAATGAGGATTTCCGCTTGGAATTGTCAGGGAATCGAGAAATCTTTGACAGCTAGAGCTCTTTAGACTATGATAAAGTCC
The DNA here is from genome assembly GCA_025762735.1 of Platanus orientalis. Lineage (NCBI taxonomy): Eukaryota > Viridiplantae > Streptophyta > Magnoliopsida > Proteales > Platanaceae > Platanus > Platanus orientalis. The sequence goes on along the minus strand of JAOXJP010121514.1, from coordinate 12,616 downwards.
AAAAACCCACAAGTTGTGTCTTTATCTAAAACAAAATGTCATGGTGATGTTTTTTGGAAGAAATCGGGGATCCGAAAAGGGTGAAAAATGAAAGCTATTGATTTGGTTGGTTTCTCGGGGGGTTTGGTGCTTCTTTGGAAATATGAGATTGATGTTAGAGTTTTTGAGCTTAATTCCAGATATATCTCTGCTAGAATTTGCGATGGGGAGTCAAATTCCTTTTGAAGGGCTATATTTTTTATGGGGATCCTACTAAAGAGAATAGACCAACGTTTTATGATTTAATCATAAAGAAGGTGTCAAATACGACTGGTCCCCTTCTCTATATTGGGGACTTGAATTGTATATGGGAAAGGGGGGATAAAAAGGGGGGTATTCGTATCCCTAATAGTTCTCTTAGGAATGCCCAAAGGATTCTTCAGGAGGGAAACCTTATGGACCTTGGTCACCATGGACCTCATTATAAGTGGATAAACAAAGCAACAGTAGATATATAAAGGAAAGATTGGATAGAGTTGCCATCAATGAGGCCCGAAAATCCCCGTTCCCCTCTGCCATCTTGAAAAATTCTATCATTCAAAAGTTTTGATCATAGTTGGTTGCTTTGGGATACTTCTCATATCTCTGGGTTTAATCCTAGACCTTTCAAATTTAAATGGGCTTAGACTAGTCATCCGAAATGCAAAGATCTCATTCACTTTGTGTGGAATAGCATAAACAACTTGAACTGTTTTACAAAGTTTAAAAATAGATTAGATGCCCTTCTCATTCCCTTAGAAAATGGAATAGAGCTATGTTTGGGAACATTGATGAGAATATTAAGGAGGCTAATTGCAACTTGGTCAGACTTCATAATCTCATCCCCCAATGACACTATTTTGGATGCCATTACAAAGGTATACGCTAATTTAGATGATTGGCTCCATAAAAATAAAATTCTACGAGCTCAAAAATAGAGGATTAATTGGCTAAAGTGGGGCGATCGAAATTCAAAGTTTTTCCATCTCACCACTATGATTAGGAGACCAAAAAACAAGATCTTAACCATAAAAAAAACCCAATGGTTAATGGATCAAGGGCTAGGGAAACATTCATAATGTTGCAAAAGATTTCTTCTCCTCCCTACTTAAGATTAAGGGTCCCTCTATGGATCATATACTTGAAATTATTGATAAATCTTACATTTTTCTCTCTGAAGATTCAAAAGATATGTTGGAAAGGGAATTCAACAATGAGGAGATACAAAAACAATAGTTGTGTTCCAAATAGGAAAGCTAAAGGCTCCAGGCCCAGATGAATTTCATGCTAGTTTTTTCCAAGAATATTGGGACATTGTTGGGGAATATGTGATTGGTGTTGTCAAAAATTTCTTTTCCCAAATCTCTTCAATTTTCTCTATAAACCAAGCATTTATTGCACTTACCTCAAAGCAAAAAACTTTGGAATCTATGTAATATTTCAGGCCTATTAGTCTGTGTAATGCCTTCTATAAAATTATCTCAAAAATCATAGCTAACAGAATGAAAGAAGTCTTCCCTAAGATTATATCTCCTCATCAAAGTACTTTGTTAAAGGTCGTCAGATCTCGGACAACAATTTGATTGCTCATGAGATGCTTCATTTTTTAAAATGGGATAAGTCTAATAATCATCATATGGCTATTAAAATTGATATGAACAAGGCATATGACCATGTCGAGTGGGATATGGTTATATCAATGATGGAGAAAGTTGAGTTTAGCTAAAAATGAAGATCTTGGATTAAAGAATGTAACACTTCGGTGAATTATAAAGTTCTTGTTAATGGCTCCCCATATAAGGAGATCATCCATTTTAAGGGACTTAGGCAAGGATATCCTTTATCCCCTTTTCTCTTCCTGATTTGTGTTAAAGGTTTCTTTACTACTCTTATCAACTTTGAGAGAACTCATATTTTTTTTTGGAATTAGGATAAATCAGTCCAGTCCAATCATCTCTCACCTTCTCTTTGCTGACGATTGCAATATATTTTCAAAGGTCATTCCTAAGGCGGTGGACGAGATTAATTATTTCTTGCTTAAGTTTAGAGAAGTGTCTGGTTAGACCATTAATCAAGAAAAATCTGAGGTAATTTTAGTCATAACACTCCTAGGTAATTCAAAAGTCGAGTCCTCAAGATTAAGCAAGCACTTAACATTGGGTCATACTTAGCCTACCGTCTTCTTTTGGTAGGGACAAGATTTCTTTATTCTCCTACATTGAAGAAAGGACTTGGCCTTGTATCATAGGTTGGAAAGGCAAATTACTATTCCAAGTTGGTAAATAAATTCTCATAAAATCGGTGGTGGCGGCCATCTCCTCCTATGCCATGTCGTGTTTCCTTATTCCAAAATCCATCTGTAATGCCCTAAAGTTTAACCAAAGAAAATTCTTGTGAGAGAATGGGGATAATGATAAAAAGATTAATTGGATTGCCTGGAAGAATATGCAAAATAGTAAAAAAGACGGGGGAATGGCTTTTCGGGACCTCCATAATTTTAATCTATCCCTTTTAGCAAAACAAGCTTGGAGGATTGTCAATAACCCTATTAGCCTTTGGGTTAGACTCCTCAAATCCATCTATTTTCCTAAGGGCTCTTTCCTAAATATAAAATGTAAGAACAATTGTTCTTGGGCTTGGAAGAGTATTCTTAGGGGTAAAGATCTACTTACTAAAGGCCTTTGTTGAAGGGTTGGGAATGGGAAAGATATTGACATTTGGAAGGATCCTTGGGTTCCTAATATAAACAACTTTAAATTGTCTCATATTTTTCGAGTCCCACCGCAGGTGCATAAGGTTGTTCAACTTATTGATCTAGACATTAGTGAATGGAAGTTGGATGACATCATTAACCATATCACTTTTGAAGATGTAAGTTGTATTATGAGAATTCTTCTACCCCATTCTTCCTTAGATGACAAGATAATTTGGAATTGGGACAAGAAAGACATTTTCTCAGTAAAGTTTGCATACTTCCTTTTTATGTCATATGCTTCACAAAATCCCTCTCCCACCGTCACTCATCATCATGACCCCTCTTCCTCCTATCCTTGGAATCCAATTTGGTCATTAGATGCCCCCTAAAAGTTAAGCACTTCCTTTGGCATGCATGTAAAGAGGCTTTGTGATGGATCTTTGCCCTTTGTGTAAAGAAGAAAAAGAGTCCACCATGCATTGTCTTCTCGAGTGTAAATGTGTGACCTTGGTTTGGTATGCTTCCCCCTTAGTCTTAGAACCCTTCTTGACAATATCAACGTTTTTTTTTTTTTTTTTTGGACTGGATTAAATATTGGTGTGATCTAATTTCTCTTTCAAAGTTTAATCGTGCTAACATTTTGAGAATTATTGCAATCTTTGCTTGGAATATTTGGAAATTCCACAACAAGGCTATCTTTGAAAAATTACCTTTCAATATGTTTTCTTCCTCTGTTGCTTTCAATATGCTATATGATTCTAATATTAGGCAGGGCTCTTTTTTAATCCCGGATATGCGGAATGAAAGATTGGCTTGGAAGCCTTCGGTGATGGATCATGTGAAGGATAATTTTGATGGATCTTATTGTGTGGCCTCACATGTGGGAGGTGTTGGGGTCATGGTTGGAGGGGTTCTTTAGGCATGCCAGGTCGAATTGGTGTTCTGTAGACTCTGCATTGATTGCGGAATGTCGGGCCGCCTGTATGGTTCTTTCTACAGCTAATGATATGGGGGGCTTAGGTGTTTGATCCCTAAGGGCGACTCCCTTGAAGTCATTTCCCTCCTTATGGATCCAAATGGAGAGATTCATTAGGCTATTAGTGGTCTCATCTATGACTATTTCCATCATATTCATACTTTTTATACTTTTAGTTGTTCTCATGTAAAACATTGTGCTAATTTAGTGGCTGATCACTTGGCTAAGCACGACATTGTGTTTAGTTGTTAGAGGCCTCATCTCCCCCTTCTTGGCTTGTGGATGATCTTGCCTTTGATGTAGCTGCTTTTGAGCAACCCTCAACTCTTTCTTAATATATCTATTTGTGTCTTTATTATAAAAAATAAAAAAAAAGAACCCACACATATCAATCAAAGAAGAAAAATAATAAATGGTAGCATGATCAGTTTGAATAATTTAAAGGAAGAAGAACCCCCCAGCATACACATGATTTTTCAAATTATAAGTGCTCCACATTTCCCTTGTTGTCTAACCAACCCTAGCCAAACTGCCTCGGCTTTTGTGCGAAAGCCCAAGTGCGAAATGCACCTAGGCTTGACACATCAGTCATAAAAAAGTGATTTATAGGTATGCTTTTCACTTTTTGATGCTGGTGTATCCAACCCAGGTGCATTTCACACATCTTTTGCACTTAGGCATTTGTACCTAATCCAAAGGGTGGCCAAACCCATTATATCATATTCTAATCATAAATATGTTCAAAGGATAGAGACACATTCTATATCCCGCGCTATATTGTACATAAGGTTGCTAACCTACCCCAATGCTGGAATCAGTGGTCATAGGCAGGTGCATAGGCATTCCGCTAGAGATTGGAAATATATGTATTATGGGGTACTAATTCCACACCATTTATGGTATTTTCTACACCCTATTTACTTTTTTGTGTTTTCACTTGAGAAATGTACTTTCTACTTTGAAATAAGTCAATAAGGTGAGGCTCCTTTCACATGAAAAACAATGCAATGGAAGTTTTGTCAAATGCAAATACAAAAATACAAAAAAAGGGTATGAAGTATTGTTTGCCGAAAATTGGTGTGCGGGCATGCTAGTGCCACATGGGCATGAGGTCCAGACTTTCTTATGTCCTCAAGCATTAGAGTAGATAACAGGTAGACTGAAAGTGGGTTTTCTGATCATTTGTCCAACCACCGAATTTAATGAATTCAGGCGATTTGAGAAGGAAAGGGTTCTTCCTTCCAAATGGATTCTTTTTGCCTTATTAGAATAAGAATTTCACCACATTTTTTGCACCCAAACAACAATAACATAAAGTAAAATGAAGTAAAACTTGCAAATGAACATTAATAAATGGCTCACTCACTTACAAAGCTAATAATCAGACTGAAATTTGTATGTCAAGCTACAAAAGACTTGACAAGTTATAGACCAAAATATATAGTAATTGGTTAAGACTTGTATGCCAAGTTTCTTGGAAACTCGTTAATAGCAAATTACAGACCGAATAGAAGTGTAGGTGGCTAAAACTCTCATACCAAATTCATAGGGGTTGTTGATGATAGATTGCAAACCAGGTTTATAAAATCTAGTTGAAATTTGCCGGCAAAGTTCATAAGAACTTGTTGATAACAAATACAAATCGGGATTCTAGTAAAGGATGAAATCACGACCACCATATCAGGCGAGAAATTGAAACAAACTAGATATGCTAATAGGGATAAATTGAAATAGACATTGTTGTTGTTGATCTATTGGAGATGATCTTTCTTACATTGTTTCCCCATTTTGTAGACTTTTTATAAATGGTTAATGCCATGTCTTTCATGATCGCATGTCTATGGAGATAACCCTCTTTTTCCCTTGCTGGAAATGACTCTTCTTGCATTTTCGCTGCTGATAGAGTCCATGCAATCTCCCTCTTTCTTTTTTTCTCTTTAGATCGTGGCTCTCTTTTAGAAATCAGCTCTCACACTTCTCTTTCTTTTGCACCAATTTAATGCAACGGTTGGTGCTCAAGATTTCCCTAATTTTGTGCCATTTACCCCACGCTTCTTCCCTATGTTTCTGAGATTTGGGAACGGGTAGTTAGATAACAATGTGAAGACTTTCTCCCAGTTTTCTTTTACTTTGTGCCATATGTTCATGTTCTGGAAAAAATCTTATCATTGAGATCTACTTCCGTCACATGTTTTGATCTTATGATCTCCATCTTTCTTCAACTTCTCTATCTTACTGGGCAATGTGACACTCTTCTAAAGAGTCCAAAGTTTTCAAGACTCTAACCTGGTGCCAACTGTGCCCATTTGTCACATGTTGAAACTTTTTGGGTGTAAATAAGTATATATAACTAATTCATGTACATGCCCCTCGGGGCTGAGTGGTTGACCACTGATTGAGATTATTCAATTGGTGGTATCTTCTCCTTACCAAAAATAAAAAAAAAAATATCCCAAAGTCACATAAATTGGGCAACCATAAGGATGCCATGCTCTGATACATTTGCCTTTCCAGACCATTAAACAACTTATTTTTAGCTGTCCATTTTCCTCTTGAATGGATGGTTAAAAAAGATGATCGATACAATCTACTTCATGGCCCATTCTATATCTTGCAAATAAGAGAACCATATCCGAAACAGTAACAGATATTTCTCTGTCTAATCACATAATAATCAGTACCCCAATTGTGATTGCTGTACATGAGTAAAAATAGGGACAAGCAGTGAGACAATCAAATTTGCTGGCCAACTACTTGGATGAAAGTCTTGCAATACAGCAATCAAAACATTCTCACAGTGAGCTATCCTTTCCACCATTTTTTTGGATCCCATGGTCTCCAACCCATTGGCTTTTTTACTTAGAATTTCTATTAATTTATTTTTCTTTTCTTTCATTGATAATGTTCTTTTGTTTGAGACCATGAAGGTGGACCTAAGGCAGGAGACCTCCTACGGTCCATCACCTTTGGTGCACCTTACCTGCCACACCATACATATGATCCAGACCATCAAATTGGTATGACACCTCAAAATGGAAACTTATACAGTTAGCTTGATTTATGGCAAAGCAACATGCAAGAGAAGGAACACTCATTCAGATCTGACTGTTGACAGGGATATGTGCAGAAGATATTACATTGGTTATATCTTCTCCTCTATGCTTCTTCTTATTTCTTTGTTTTTTTTATTATTTTATTTATTGGATTTTCTTATTCATCAAACCTTAATCTATATCTTCAAAAATTCTGCATGGATATACCAGCCAACCGCCATATTTAATCAAATCCATCTTCTGTTTATTTAGTCTGCATATAAGTTTCTTTTTTTTCTGCTTTAAGTTTCGGATTAGAGACATTCTCTTTTTATTCTATTTTGCACTTAATCTCTTTGAAAAATCTAGCTTAATTCTTACCATTGCGAGGATTAATCATTGCTGATTTTTTATTAACATCAAATCCTCCTAGCTGATTTTTTTATTAACATTAAATCCTAGTTAACCTTCTATTCTTTTTCTTTGTTCATTTGAATGTCAGTATAGCTTATCCATTCCTTTTTACTAGTATCGTGATTTCTATGTTCCTATTTTAGTTCTTATTTCCCCTTGATAGTTCTTGCATCATTTTGTGATCAAAGCCCAAGTTTCAGCATATATGGCAACTAGATTGGCATAAACTATAAAAAAATACACAGATGGGTAGTGACATTATATCCTAAAGCGATCTACAAAGTAGGTGGATAATTTAGCTGAACTGATGCTAGTTTGTTCTCTTCAAGCTTTTGGTGCCAAGTTTTGTTAAGTAATTCGAACATTCCACCTCAAAAGACCGATCTGTCAAGGGGAAGAGGATCTAATTACTTAACCAGGTACACAACAAACTATCATGCTCTGCAGCCGACATCCACGGTGGCTTACTCTGCGGAGCTGACATCCACGGTGGCTTACTCTGTGGTGACACTCACTTTGGCCTTTCATCTAAGTAGCCCTTTCAACTTTGTGACGGCTCTCACTCTAATTCAGGTAGTATTTTTTTTCATTTTTTTCCACTTTGATTTTGATAGTCCTTTTCACACCGTAGTGATTCTCACTCTAGTCCTGGTTGCTCTCTCCACAGGTCATCCCATCCGTGACTTGGACTTAAGACTTGGTGCCTAGCTCTGATACCAATGTTAAATAACTCGACCATTCCACCTCAAAAGACCGATCTATCGAGGGGAAGAGGATCTAATTACTTAATCAGGCACACAAGAAGCTTGAACCCTAAGTAGGTGGATCTTTCCCAGGTTTCATTTACTTTAATCTATCAAGCCCTAACCCTAGTACTTTCTTATATCCTGTGGCACCCACCCTTGGGGTTTCTCCATTGGATTAGATCAAATAAAGCCCAATACAAAATACCCTAATTCTCTTTAAGCCCCCTTTCTGAGTTATCCTTCTATTTCCATAATAAAACATAAAACCAATACAGTCCTATACATACGGCTGAAATAGCACCAGTAATACTTGTAGTATCTTTAGTTTTCTGTTGGGGTTTTGTTGCTGATTACATATACTGATTTTACAAAAGATATTACATCAAGGCTGCTCCAGAGCTTTAACTGAGGCGTGGATTCATTCATACACATGTTGTCTTGCTATTTGTGACCTAGCCACTACCACATCACTAGTGGATTAATTCACCCCTTCAAGAGAAGTTGTTTGGATCATCATCAGTTGTTGACCTGCAGCCTAACACTATCAGGCCTCTATCATTCCTCGAGAACTGAGTATTCACACTCACACCTGGCTGCCCAAGCTCATTACAGATCATATCATCTGACCAGTACCCCCTAGATTGTAGACTAATGACATATCTAGTGCTGTTGCCCATTAACATACACCGGATTTGGTACTGGTGTTTAGTGCTTGTTGCACCTCAGAGTTTATATTCAATAACCTTTTCAGATTTGGCAAATTGTCATATTCTTTTGTTGTTCAAGACACCAGGGAATTGTTGTACTCTGCTGCTCGAGTACACCATAGTAAGGATAAACTAACCTCTTCATATTACATTACCTGCTGCATGAACATCTAGTCTGCTTATACTAGCACATCCCATCCTCACTTATACTTCTTGTCCAGTACCTATAAACCGACACATACCTTACTTCCCAGCTATTAAACTTCTTGTCACGGGTCTACAACACTTTGATTTTTTTTTTCTGCTTCTAGTTTGCAGCACCACGTTCCAGCACTAAGCCCTCCTGACTTAGACTCTACCTTTCCCAAGAGAAGGAGAGGTCCAAGAGCCCACGTCTAAGCCTTCTTCAAACACCCCAACGTGCTAGCCTACGGATCTGCTGGAAGCACCCACACTACTTGCACAACACACACACTGCTCACACACAAATGCACAATTGCTTAAGGGTCACTGCCCACTTTTGTTAAGCTTTACACTTAGGGACTTGTCTCACTTTTGTCTACCCCAATGATAGGGTGGCTGGCTTTTAAATAGGCCAGCAAAACATCTCTCTAAAGTAGGCTCGTAGGCCCTCTTTATATGTACCAAAAACTAGTCCAGGTCCGGTTTAGGCATTTTGTCGAACACTTGGCCGGCATTCCATCTAAACAATGTAGCTGCCCCACTTCCTGTGCACGTGGGAGTATCCCAGCCTGCCCACCTGTCCCTTGTCCCACTTGGATGCTTTGGAGAGTGTCAGCACCATTGTTGGTGGGGTGATATCCTCTGCGCCACCCCACTCTGCGATGCTCAGGAGCCGAGACAGAGGGGGGGAATCAATTCACTTTTTGGGGGTCAAGTGACAACTCCAAAAGTGAACTGATTCCCCCCCTTTGCCTCGGCCCTTGTGCGTCGCAGAGGGGGGCGTCGCAAAGGATATCAGGCCATTGTTGGTTGCCTCCAAGCCAACCCCATGTACTGCCTGAGCCTAGCTCTACATACCACATGGGCCACACTATTGCGCCACCATAAGGCCACGCGGGCCACAGTGCCCTACACATGGGCCAAGTGCTTCCATGTCTAAGCTAACTGTTGAGCCAGACCATTAGGCCATGTAAACAACATACACATGCCATGCGTGCCTACGCTCACCTAGGCACCATGTGCCCCACGTCTGCATGCCGCACAAGGCCACGCTGGGCCACTCCGCCTTGCTTCGCACATTGCGTGCCTCGCCAAGCCACACGCTCCACCATGTCGCCATTCCACCATGCTAGGGTCATGTCAGGCCACGGGCACCACATGTTGTCGGTCCGCCATGCTAGGGCTGCGTGCCCCACATATTGTGGGTTCGCCATGCCAGGGCCACGTCATGCTACATTCGCCCGCTACGCCCATGTGCCTGGTGGCATGTCGCGCTTGCCTGATTTGGGGCCCTGTTTGAGCACCGTGCAACTTGCGCACTAGCCTGTTACGAGGCCTGTTTGAGCACCTTGCGACCTGTGCATGAGGTTGTCCTAAGCCCCTGCGTGCGCACCCATGCGGCTACACCTGTGTGCACTCCCCTGCATGCCCCTCACATGCCTGAGCATCCTGCACCTGTGGTATGGGCTTGAGCCACACTCGCCCAATGCCTATGTTGCGCGCACTCAGTGCCTATGCCACTTAGTGCTGAGTGCCCTACCTAGGCATGCTGCTTGGCCATGCCTTATGCCAGGCTACCTGGGACAGTTGCCCATGCGCAGTCTGGGTGGCCTAGTTGTCACGGCTAGATTTTTCTCTCTGTCAAAACCGTGCAGCACCTCAACCATCACCCAGCCAAGGTCAGCCTTTCAGCCATATGAGTCCTTCAACTGACCCATCGACATGCCTCATGTGCACTGACTACTCAGCCACTTTGGCGCCCATGCCCTGTCATTGAAGTGCACCCAAAACGACCCCGGAGTCCTCGACGCTCCACCTATACACCCATCAAAGGTCATGGCATCTTACTTGCGAGCCATGTCTTACCACGCAAGACCTCGCCCCTAGTCTTGTTAGGCCACCATCGTGGCTGTCTAGGGCCAAGGAAGGACAAGGCACACCCGAGCACACCAAGGTAATGGGATAGCCCACTCGGCTCCCCACGGGTTGCCACTATCGCATAGCGCATACTAGTAGCACCCGTGCGAGCTAACCTTCACCCTCAGGTGAATGCACAGTGCTGCCCCACTAAGCTCCCAAGCACTGTCCCATGAGGGAACCCAACCCCCAAGGGAATTCATGGCACCACCTCTATGCATGCTAAGAGCCGCCCCCAACCCACGTTGGGGAATGCCTCACAGTTTAAGCTCATGCAGGCTAAGAGCATGTCATTAGCCTTGGCACAGTCTGTCGTATCATTCCTTGCCTTGACATGCCTCCTGTCCATACCAAGGGCCTAGGTGCCTCAGAGCACCCACCCCTTCTCAAGGTGTATGCTATGCCTTTTTGGGATTGCCAGAAGGGAACATCATCGGGTACAAAAAATCATACTCTACCTTATTACGGAAATGCCACTATGCCACATGCTAGGCCAACTGTGCCACACATCAGGCCACCAGTACCCCATGCCTTGACATGTCTATGACATCCTCCCCCACTTGTCTGGTTGACGTCCTTGTTAACACGCCCACAACAAGCTTGTTTTGGCTTGCACACCTCTCCCCTGCCTCAACCATTACCAATCAACGCCCAGTACCACACTGAACTCGACTATGATCCTCTGTACACCGCCTACTCCATGACCTACCACGGTCTACCCCACGCACACCAAGTGCTAACTTCGGCCTGTACACCTCTTCCCATGCCTCGACTACTCCCGATCATCGCCCAACACCAAACTAAACTCGGCTTGGAACCACTGTACACCGCCTACTCAATGACCAACCCTGGTCTCTAAGACACTCCAAGTGTCACCCTGCACAGTCCATCACACAGAAAGTCATAATTTACATAGTCCGTCGTGTACACGCACCTTCCATTGTGCACCCAAGTCCACTGAATCTTAGCATATGCGGCTTCAGACATCCTCTAAACATGGCTCAGCCAGCAAACAAACCCAACCCAAGCTCTACTCTGCCCTAGATATCAGCCCAACTTCGCCTTACCCCAAGGCACGATCCTCAGACCACTTCGCATACCTCGCGCCAACATGCTCAGCTCTCCCAAACCAAGTTGTGACTCAATCCGTTGAGCCACAGATCTCTCCCCTGAGATCCCCTACCCATGCACCTCTCAAGGTGTGGATCGCAAGCCAATCGCAGTCCGTTGCGGCATGGTACTCCCTTCCACTGGGACATAAACCAATGTGAACTCGTCTCACCATGACTCGTCCACCCCAAACTACCTTTGATTCTGACTCACAAGCTTTCGTGCAGTCCCATACCTACTACGGCCCCTTGTAAGTCCAACCAAGTTGCATCCTCGTGGCCAATAACCCTGTCCGTTGCTTGAAACCGCCTTACACTATCCATTGTGCAATGCTTCCTTTGAGAACTTTCAATCACCTCTGCATCTGTCAACGCAACAATCAACCCACACTGACCTGCATTCCATCACCTAGGTCCACTGACCTTTCTATGTAATAGGGCTCAGTCCATCGAGCTCCCTTCTCTGTGGCCAACACCCCTTCTCTAGTGTTCTAAGCCAAACCATCTCTACCTCTACAGATTGTGTCAATGTAGCTATCAACCCACACTGACATTCACCAATAAAGATCCTTGGGTACACCGACCCTTCTTATGCTGGAACTCAGTCTGTCGATTCCAATGCGTGGCCAACATTCTTCACCTAATGCTCGCAACTACCCTTGCCAAGTCTCTTTGGTCTTTCACACCTCGTCCATGAGGTTTCACCTGATTTCTACTTTGACAATGCTCTTTACCCTATGCAGCATACTGACTCTCATCTGTATGAACCCTGACACTCAACCGGCCAAGATAACAAAGCTCTCATCTGAACTCTGCCCA